>JACXGM010002270.1:0-14563 GCA_016801145.1 Umbra pygmaea
CACACACACACACACACACACACACACACACACACCTGCCCAGTACTAGCTATGAGATCACAGTACTAGATGTGTACTGCTCACTTTAAACCAGGGAAGTGTAGGAGTGCTTCGGGTGTGTCTGACGTGTTTATCGTTGGATGTCGGATCTCACATGGCAGGCGTAGCCGACAGAGAGATGGAGGAAAGGAAGCTTTCATCCACCCTGGCTCTTCTGATTCGGCTCAACCATTGTTATTGTCTGGAGAAATGCTGCCCAAAGCTTCTGTAATAGAAGCACTGGCATTCTGCACTCTGTAGGGGGCTGCCAGACGCCAAGTCAAGCAAACATCGCCCCACCCCCCACAACATGCCACTTCGTTCAGTGGGTGAACTCTCCGGGTGGTGCCTGGGTGGTGCTTGGCCTTCAAAGCCAGACTGCCCTCCCCTCAAGCTGGTAACTGTGTGTGATTTGACTGCAATGATTAGACTGCCTACAAAACGACTTGTTCTGTGGTGGAAGAAGTGTCTCAGAACTCTGAAAAACAGCTGGGTTCCATTTCTCCCCCTCCAGCCTAGCCTTTGAATTCATTATCCTCCCAGTTACCCTTGACGTCGATACCATCTTAAGACATTTCTGTCTGCAAATGGAAAACGAATATAGTAAATCATGGCTGGGCCGGTGACGGTCTCCTTGAAATGCTGTAGGACATCCTGTGTGTAAGAAAGACAATGTCTCTAATCAGGGGCGCTGTAAAGGGGGGGTAAAGGATGACGATTCTCGGGGCCCATGACTAAGAGGGGGCCCAGAGAAGCCCTGTCTCAGCTGTGTTGGGGGCCCTGTCAAGATTATTTTCATGGGGCCCAAAATCCTTAGCAGCGCCCCTGTCTCTAATAATCTTTTGGCATGTAGACTATGTGTGAGAAGAGTGAAGTCATCAGATAGGACAGAGAAACAGGTTGTCTGCACTGCCTAGTCTCTTTGTTCTCCTGGGGTCATATGAGCACTGGTGAAATGACACGTCAGACGAGGAAGCTGAGTCCAAATGCCTAATCAGATAGCACTGAAAAGTATATCCCAGACTCCTCTGGCTCCAGCACCGTCCAGGTCAGGGCAGCAGCTCAGAAGGACAAAGCCTCTATCGAGGGTCTATATTCCACTGACAGTCCCACAGCGTTGGGTCCCACCCTGTGTCACACAGAGGTGCTGTGATTCGTAGGTTTATAAAACTCAATGCAACCGCAGGCACTAAGGGTCTGTAAAAAAACAATAAACCGACTGATACGGTTTCAAGATGACACGCATCAAATCAAAGTCATATTTTAATAGGATGACATATGACTCGATAAGTGGAGCTTGGCCACTGTCGTTTATGGACATATAAAAACTGAATGACCACAATAAAAGTAGAATAATTATAGATTAAACAGCCCAAATATTAAATATGCGCTGTACACTGATGTTTTATCTTCCATGGAGATGCTTTGTTTACACAAATGTTCAGCCTACAGGGACACATAATGCCATGCTATGTAGCCAAGCTAGGCTAGGGAAGTAGTATATTACCAAACAGAGAGATTTTGTCTTTTGGCTAAAGTCCATCCTTTAACTTCTTTCTGCTGCCTTTTTCTTCATGATCCAGAAACCAGCATGATGTTGAGTGCTCAAGGATTTGTTAGAGATCTAATAAAAGTGTCCTCCACTTCCTGAGGCATGTTACATCAAGTTGACTCCACAATTAAATTCAAGGGCACCTGACCTACACACAATGACCCGTCCATGCCGGGTAGCGCTCTACCAGTTTGCGCTGTCCCATGCTGGAGCCCGTGGCTTTGTCGGAATTCCACAAACAGGTGTCTTTAATCTGAACTCACGTGAACAACTTGAATTATGCACAGGTGGACTTCATTCAACCTATTTTGTGTCTTCTAAAGACAAGTTGTCATGCCACAGATTATTCAGGTGTGTCATAGCTTATCATAAATATTTATGCAGTAACATCATAATGTAATATGTGTAAATATTACTGTACGTGCCATGTTTTATATGGGACTGATCGCACTACATAGTGTTGTTGTCTTCGCATTACATGTGACCTTTTTCCTAGCAGCACTTAATGTTCTCTAATCCTCAATCCTCAGGCAGAAGTTTTACTGAAGAAAAAGACATGCTTAGTTTGTTTACTGAATACAAACCAGATTCTACATTTCTACAGTATATCTTATTCAAAATGCAAAGTAGGATGGTCAATTCAGGCAAAGATCATACTGTATGTCTTTCCAAACATTGTGCTCTTAAAGATGTACTATATTTTGGGTTGGTTTTGTACTATGTTGTTTATAAGTGCATAACCCATAAGTATAATCACTCAAACATCATGAAATACTAAGTGTAAAAGCAGGTGGTTTTGATGGCATGGGTCACAAATGGGCACCTACTGTACACTCACTAACCACTTCATTAGGTACACCTTGCTAGTAATGTGTTGGACCCCCTTTTGTGTTCAGACCTGCCTTCTTCGATGCATCGATTCAAAAAGGTGCTGGAAAAATTCCTCTGAGATTTTGGTCCATATTGACATTATTGCATCACACAGTTGCTGCAGATTGGTAGGTTGTACATGCATTAATCAAATCTCCTGTTCCACCTCATCCCAAAGGTGCTTGATTAGATTGAGATCTGGTGACTGTGTAGGCCATTTGAGTACAGTGAATTTATTGCCATGTTCAAGAAACCAGTTTGAGATTATGTGAACTTTGCCACATGTTCCGTTAGCCTGCTGGAACTAGCAATTTAAAGATGGGTACACTGTGGTCATAAAGTGATGGATATGCACAGCAAAAATACTCTCAACTGTTCTCATGGCAATACGTGGGTAACCGTACGTAATGGAAATAATTCTGCAGCATTACGTAGACAGACTTACGGATATGGCCATTCAAATGGGAATTCGTACCTATTGAATGGCTGTTCTACTGGAACATTTCCAAGGACAGACCATTGGTTTAATTACGTGGGGAACGTTTAGTTCAGGCATAACATGCTAGGTTATTGACGTTGAGGTTATGGTAAGGTGAGATAAAGGTTAGAGTGAGTTTAAGGTAAAGATACTTTTTATATTTCAAAAACGAACGAGGCTTTACATTTCCACGACTCTGGAAATTTACTTTATCACAAATGTGTCAAGGTTAATAAATCCCTCCAACTGTGTTGAACTGTCTGTCAAAGTGCGCAGCTATCTTTCTCAGGAGATTGGAGCTACAGTGAGTCATAACATAGGAGCACATACAGCTCTCCCCCTTCCTGAAGGGCAAGCGTACAGCACAAATGGACAAAAATGCTCTGTCACAGACAATATTGTTAAATAAACGTGCTTGGTGAAGCCCAATAAATTGAGATATCAATTTGATGTGATAGATTTCAGTCTCTGCCAAGCCAGCAGTAAATAGCAGGACATCTGGGCAAAAATGCTAAACCGCTACCGAGGGGCCTCCTCATTCATCATTCAAAACACAGAGGCAGTCCATTTTCACAGCAGACCCAGAGTTGGAGATATGATAGCACAACATTATCTTTAGTGATAGGTAGTATAGATTGACCGCAGATAATATCACATTTCAGTGTTGGCTCATAAAGCAAATATAGAAGTGGCACAGGCTGCGATTCCTCATGTCTTGGCAGAGGTTTCCTAAAATAAGATTGAGAACCTGAGCCTCATATGTATCACTTATGAATAAATGTATATGCCATATAAAACCATCGATTTGAATTTTGCCTTGACAAAATATGACTTTTCTTCGTAGAATTTTGTTATTCTATATAGTCGCTATCAGGTAATTCAGTCAGGTGGTGCTGTATGGCCTTGTATCTTTGTAAGCTTTCCACCCTCAGTGAAATCACCACAGACCATCCATGAAAGAGTTATGTTACCCAGACTCATTCTCACAACTTTGGTCTCTGTCTTTGGTATCCTCTTGTCACCAGGACAGAAGAGCTCTGCTCTGTCGCTTCCGCCTGTTTCTCCGACTCCAGTAGGGAGGACACTTTCCCTCAGGCACCGCTTTACAAATCCCCATTTATTAAATAAGCACCCAGCAAATAGCATGGAATTATAACCAGCATGAATGTTTGATATGGAAAATGTCCAAATGAAAGCGTGGAAAAGCACAGAGGACCGGGGGGGCAGAGGATGGGATGATTGAACGGTGGAGGTTTGGCAGCACATCCATGGTAATGGTGGTGATGGGTTGCTGGCATTCGTGCTGAGGTCAGCTGATCGAGACAATTGATTCTGGGGCCTCTGAACACCAAGGGACAAGGAGGCTATCTAAACAACATTACTGAGGGAGATGAAACAACGACCGGAGGGGCATAAAAAAACAGAAGCTAGCTATACAGGATGCCAGTTGACTTTACCGACCCGCTGTGAACAGACGAGTGCAGAGCTTTATTTTGAAATTATGCTGCGGTGCATATTGTAAGATAATATATAATCAAAAACGAATGTATTCAGTTATATTTATCTATAGTACCTTTGCTCTATAAATCTCTAACAACGATCTGTGTTCTAACCAGCAGGGCCTCATTGATGTACTGTATGATGCTATTTGTAAACAAGATGGATACACAATTCCCTAACATTTGAAAAAGTATAAGACACAAGAGTTGATTCATTCTAAATACTCTCTCATTCTAAATACTCACATAATATACTGAGCATATTTGATTTATTTCATACATTAACATCAGTTGGAGTAATTAAAGATTTACCATATGTTTCAGAGTCAAAAACCTCTTCCTAACTGGGTGCGTGTGTGCTTTGTTTAAATGTGTTGTTGTGTGTATGTACAGTATATTGTTTAAGTGTGTTTCTGTGTGTTTAGTGTTTAAGTGTGTGTCGGTGTGTGTGAATACTATACATGGTACACGCGAATGAACGTGCGTCTGGGGCTCAGTGACTACACAGCACATGTTTATCCCACTGGGAGCGCTCTGTAGGTGGGTCTGTCTTTATCTGTGGGTTTTGCTGTAGGGCATGTGTGAGAGAGAGATGAGGAGTGGTTAAAGGCAGGCATTGGATGGATTCCATTAAGCTGGTCTGGGAGCCTGGGTTGTCAGTTGGCACAGGTTGAAAAGTGACTGTGTTAGATTTCTTACCTAGTCAGCCAAAACAAGGCTAAGCCTGCGGAGTCCTGAGGAGGATTCTCACACACGTGCGATGACCCTTGATTAAAAAACACTATCTACCTTTCCAATGACAAATAGTATGAAAAGGAATTTTGTGTGTCTCAATACTGATTAAAGTTTACCTTGAACAGGTTGAGCTCATGAACAGTAAAGGTGCGTCCCACCTTGGTTAACTTAGTCCATTCCTCAAAGGGTCCAACTACTTCAGTTTTTCTTTTGGTTTTATCTATAGTTACTATCAATCTCCTTGAATAAGCCTTACTAAAAAGAGAGGGTGAAAACTAGTGTGAAATGTGTTATAGAGCTCCAGCACCACAGCTGCACATCGCTACTCAGCCTGGCTGGCCTCACGACTGTGGGACCCACAGTTCCAGGGGAGGGAGCTCAGACCAGCTCTGCCTACACCAACCAAGAGATGGACAGACACAATGGAAGCAAAAGAAGGGGATGAGTTAGAGACTTGGTAAGAACTAGAGAGGGCCAGGCTATTTTCCTGGATGGAGCTGTGCCGTGGGGCTGTGGTAACTGTTACTGCAGGAGTGGATCTTTGATTAAAGAGGCTTATGTACGTCCACCTTTAGCAGTACAAGAGGACAAACATTTCCCCCCCTCCTTGTATTCCCCTTTCACTTAGCCTGATGGGCTCCTGTATTGACCTGCTCCCTCACTGAGACTGGCTACATGTGGTTGGATGTGGAGAACACCCGTTCCAGATGTGTTGTGTCAGCATTGCCCCATTCATCGCATAGTCATCTATTCTACGTACATCATCAGTGTTCAAATCCCATGTTAACTTTCTACTGAAATACACCTAAATATTTTAAAGGAGCCTGAAGTCAGGCCCAATGTGTGGATTTCGAACAATCCCAAGAGACAAAACCCTCCTTCAGTGCAGAGGCTTAAAAGCACATTCCCATCAGGGTGAATCAATGTGAACAAGCAGAGAGGGTGAGCGGCTCCAGTTTACACACGCTGTATCATTGTGAACGTTGACATGGGTCTGCGCTCGCCCAGAGACACGGGGGAGAGGGAGTCAATTACAACTGGCCTCTTCTAGCTTGCGTCAACATTGATTTGCCGGGGCCTAAGATCTCAGTCTCGCCAGCCTGCCTAATTACAGCAACCTTGACCCTTTAATTACTGCACAGAGTCGGCCTCCATTCAAGTTATTCACAGCCTCCCTGTGTTTAGAGCACTACTCTGATGCCTTCATAGAGGACGGAGGGAGGAAGGGAGGGAGGGAGAGAGAGAGAGAGGTTTGGGGAACAAAAAAGTTTAGACAGAGTGCAAAAGGGACTGGAAGAGAGAGAGAGCAAAGTGAGGGATAGCAAAGAGAGAGACAGGAAGAGAGACAGGAAGAAAGAGAGACAGACAGGAAGAGAGACAGACAGGAAGAGAGACATAGAAAAAGCCAAAGGTCATCCTCAGCATCATTAATAAATTCGATGCCGTGGCCTTCCTGAGGACTATGAGCATGACATGGCGATATGAAACACTCTAATATTCTAGATGATGTGATTATGCAGTGAGATGACATCACGACAGATGATGGTGAAGATCATGACCCATAGAGAGCTCACCTGAAGGACTGATGTCGTAGCTCCATGTAGAGGCAAAGGATGTACTCTCTGTTTTCTCTGTGGTAACCAGTGTTTGGTCCTCCTTTGATGACGGTTTAACTCCTCCCAACGGTTTCCAACCTTGTTCCGTCTCTATCATCTGTGAAACGGATGAATTGGTCTCAGCATGCTGGTCTGTGATAGTTGGAACTGGCACCATTGTGGTCAGAGGGTGTGTGCTTGTGACACTTGACAATGTGTTGGTTTTTAGTCTGTTTCCAGTCAGAGGCGTGGTACTGGTTGTTGTCTCTTCTGGAACCCATGCGATGGAAATTGATTGCTCCTTTGTAGCCTCACTGAATCCTGTTTCTTGGATGTCTGCTGTGGAGTCTGTTCTCTGGATATCTGCTGTGGAATCTGTTCTCTGAATATCTGCTGTGGAATCTGTTCTCTGAATATCTGCTGTGGAATCTGTTCTCTGGATATCTGCTGTGGAGTCTGGTCCCAGGATATCTTCTATGAAATCTGTTCTCTGGATATCTGCTGTGGAGTCTGGTCCCTGGATATCTGCTGTGGAGTCTGTTCCCTGGATATCTGCTGTGGAGTTTGATCTCTGGATATCTGCTGTGGAGTCTGTTCCCTGGATATCTGCTGTGGAGTCTGGTCCCTGGATATCTGCTGTGGAGTCTGGTCCCTGGATATCTGCTGTGGAGTCTGGTCCCTGGATATCTGCTGTGGAGTCTGGTCCCTGGATATCTGCTGTGGAGTCTGTTCCCTGGATATCTGCTGTGGAGTCTGGTCCCTGGATATCTGCTGTGGAGTCTGTTCCCTGGATGTCTTCTGTCAGGTCTGGTTCCTGGATATCTGCTGTGTAGTCTGGTCCCTCGATATCTGCTGTGGAGTTAGATTTTTGGATTTCTGCTTTGATGTCTGGTCCCTGGATTTCTGCTGTGATGTCTGGTCCCTGGGAGGTCTGCATGGTGGTCAGGGGCTCATTAGGTCTTGAGGTGAACCCAGGTGTGGTGGCTTCATCTAGGCTTTGGTGTATCACAGTGCCCCTGGCTATGTTTAGACTCTGCTTCTTGAACACAGGGGGAAAGCCATCATTCTTACTGGAAGTAGCTGGAAGTAGCTTCTCAGTGGGGCGTCGGACATAAACAATCTCTCCTCTGGCCTCCTCAGCTGCCCCCACTGGTCCCAGGCTGGAGCCATCGGCAGAAACAGTTGCACGTGTGGTTGTGTACAGGCCCACCAGCTGCCACTGGGAGACACCGCTATATTCTGGCACTGTCTGGGTCTGGGTTGGGTCCACTCCAGATGGAGGGGGCTTTGTGCTGCCACTGGCACCACTAGCTGGGTTGGTGTTAACATCAGATCTAAAGCCACCTGGAAAGTCACTCCCTCCTCTCCCGCTACCATCTTCCCCCAAGGCTGCATTCCCATTTTCCCTCTCCAGGGTGGCTCTGGGGATGCTGTGGTCTGCCTCTTGGTCCCGCCCCTCTCCAGAGTAGTTTTCCAGGTTGGCAGGCATGGTCATCACCTCCAGGGGCCCTGCCTTGGCCTCCATAGGCTCCCAGGTAGAGCTCTTACCCACGTAGACCAGGCGTCCCCGTCCGGGGGCACCCAAATTGGAACCCTTCATGGTCTTCAGGGCCCATCTCAGCTGGCTGCCTGGCGCTGGGGTCCGTGGGGAAGAAGCCAGCCCGGTCCTGGTTGCCTGGAGGGTGCCTTCTGATCTATTCACAGCCTCCATGGGGGTGCCGCTTTCTCCAGGCTCCACCACTGTGAATCCTGCATGGAGACAGAAAACATTCATTAACATAGTGCGCAGGCTAATCGTTGTAATGATTTTAATTAAATGCACATTGAATTAGCAATCATAACACACGTCTGCCACCCGTCCTCCGAGTGCAGCAGTCATTATATTTAATGAATTCAAATCGATAGTTTCATTATGTATTAGCCCACTTATATATATTTATCTACTCTGATATCTATATAAACAGTTGTGGATCATAGTCTACTGGGTATTCACGCGTTTAAACACAGATGACATGTGAGTAAGACATTAACTGGTGCGCTGCTCCCTAGGAAAGCTGCCTGTTTATTTGTATGCTGGAAGTGAATCTACATTCACAGTAGCAATTTACTGCTAACTTTGGGGAACTATTTCTTCCCACCCTTGTTGTTCTGATAATGGTGCAGCTGTTTGTATTCATGCACTAAACAGGGCAGCACACCCACACAACCAGCACATCCAGACAGCCAAGGCAATTTCACCCTGAAATCCTCTGTCTCATTGCCTAAAGACTTCTCTAACTCCACACCAAGTTGCATTCAATTCCTGTACTTAAACTGACCAGATGTAAGGGCCACACCAGGCTGGCTCATTAATCACATCAGATTCTGTCAGTTACAAATGTATACAACTCATGTCAGCTAGGAGAACGATATCCATGTGCATAACATTTCGACTGACACATTTATGAACTTTTCACAGGCACACAGCTATATAACCATACTTTTAAATAGATATCTGAGTGTTGACTTGCCCAGATTATGAACCAAATTATTTCTGTTTGAATTTGTTGTCAATTGACTACAGTTTAGACTTTTCTTGATAATATTTTAAAACCTTTATCCTTTACTATGCTAATGCCATATTTTCTAAGCATACCATGATAATACTGCTCCTACTGGTTAATACACTAAACCCCACTCCATCTATACAATGAATAATTCAGACTCGATGTGTGGCTTTGGTTATTAGCCGTGAATATTATGATGGTATTAGATATCTTCAGAATGCCTTACACCCAGCGTCTACACCTCACTCAACACAGCAGAAAGAAGCTACAGGCTCTGTACACCATAATACAACACATTACTCTGAATATAAACATACACGAATATGTCCACATATCAAATATTAAATCCATACTAAATTATTCAAATGTCTGCTGTTGCATTACTTTATGTGCTCTGTCAGAGCAGGATGGGTTCATATACATTAACGCTGTAGACAATGTAATTGTCCAAATCATAACGGTAATAATAGCAATAGTTAACTTACCACTTTGCCTCTATATACTGAAGATAAACTCAGCAAATAAAGAAATGATTCAAGTCTGAATTACTCTAATAGCTGATATATTAAATAAAAGAGCTGCACAAGTGCATATACATGAAAGGTAGGTTTTCATCATTTCTAAATGCTAGACTTTGTATTAATAACATCACATTTCACTGGTATTGTTAGTCTTGAGTTGTAGCTCGCTGTAAGTCAACACATAACAATTAAATGTTTGAATGACTCGAGGCACATCACTTGGACATTGTCCAGTGTGTTTTCAGTGACAGTGGGGCTACACAGTATATCAGCTACAGATCTACACTGGGTCACACGGCACAATAGGAGAAAAGGTTAAGCTTGCCCTCTGTCTACTGCTGTATGTGTAGCCTTAGTAAAAATGTGGTAGGAAACTGTGTATAATAAACACACACAAAGTCACACACACACAAACGAACATATGCTAACTTATATCCCATGAGAATAGACTTTGAATAGATGTTGAATATACTTTGCATGCATGCATATGCAAAGACACACACACACACACACACACACACACACACACAAACACATACACTAGCAAATACAGTCTCACACATCCATGTTAACACACACTCATGCACACGCTTTTGGCCATTTGGTGTTGCCTTGTCCAACTGAAGGTGACATATCCATCGCCAACACTGTCCACACCCTCCTATATCATCATGTTAATCATCAACATATATAAATATGTAAATCATGTAAATATATATATAAAAAATGTAAATCATGTAAATATAAATGTAAATTATGTAAATTGTGTAAATATGTAAACCATTTTAATATATATGTAAATCATGTAAATATATATGTAAATAATGTAACTCATGTAAATACATATGTAAATATGTAAATCATGTAAATACATATGTAAATATGTAAATCATGTAAATAAATGTAAATTATGTAAATCATGTAAATATATATGTAAATCATGTAAATATATATGTAAATCATGTAAATATATATGTAAATCATGTAACTCTTGTAAATACATATCTAAATATGTATATCATGTAAATACATATGTAAATCATGTAAATATATATGTAAATCATGTAAATTGTGTACATGTAAAATATTTGTATACTATTCAGGTCTCTTAAGCATAGAACATTTCAGGTTATTTTAAGCATAGAACATTATAAAAGTGCAACTCTGCTTCTGAATACACATATTACCAAATTATGTAAAAGAGGTACAAAATACTTGTCATTATTTAATTTCCATATCAGGTTTATTCTTTCAGTTGCAGAATTGACTATAACATTTCTATAATGTTAGCGAGCTAACAAGCTTGACTAATGACTTAGCTATGCACAGATTGGGATGGCACAGGAAGAACTTCAAAGGGGTAGGCTACCCAAAGAGACATGGTTCAAAGGCAGGAAAGTGGTGTGTATGTGTGTGCATGTGTGTGAGTGAGAGTGTGTGTGTGTGTGTTAGAGAGGGTGTGGAGAGTGTGTCTGTGTGTACAGTAACACACACACCACATAATTAAACACACACACACAATCACGTCATGTGTGTAGTTACACACACAACTCCTTCACCCACATTACTTACACAATGACTCCGGCACTCAAACTCAGTCCCAGATACAGTAACCCTTCATATAATAGCATTTTTATTATTCATATGAGATATTGATTCATATTTATATGCCACTTTCCTATAGAGCCTTTTAATATATTCACCTTATCCTTATGCTAGATGCTAGTGTGTATTTATCATTCCATATAGATTTTTAATTTTGTTATTGTTTATTTAAACTGTTTATATTATGTATTGATTACACTTACATTGATTATTGCAGTATTAAAATCAGGAACTAAGAATGTAAGCATTCCACTACACCCAATATTATACCTGCTTTGACTGTATACAACCAAAAATTGTGTAAACAACTTTTGGACTACCTGAGGTACAGTGCTGCGTGAAAGTAATAATAGAAAATATTAATACATTGTTCTAGTGTACACCATGAAATGCTCATTTAATCAGTCGTTTTTATGACATAAGATGTTAATATTAGGTTTATATTTACCAATTCCATATCTTGGTTCAGAAGAAAAATGTGTGTAGTATGAAAACAAAATGACAGGGCGGCAAAATGAAGTGAACCTCAAAGTTGCATTGGCTAAATCAAGTAGGTAAGTAGAATGAGGTGGGTAAAAAATGAACCAATCAAAGGAGATTTTTAGGAAAGAGGTACTTTTGCACACACACACACACATTTCTTAGCCCTAAACCTAGCCCTGACCCTGACCCTGACCCTGACCCTAACCCTAACCTTAACCATAACCTTAACCTCAGTAACCCACATTTAGTGTCTAAAATTAACCTTTCAATAATGCCTAACCCTAAACCTAAACCTATCCAGCAATGCCTAAACCTAATAGTAACCCCAATTGTAACACTATGCCCAATAGTAAATCTAACCCTAAACCTAAACCTAAACCTAACCCTGAGCCATAAATTGCAATTCCCCAACAGGGGACTTGAAAAATGTCCCCACATGATCAATTTTAGATGTCTATGTATACATGTTAATATCGACATGCATGCACGCACGCTCGCACACTCACTTGAACACGAGCGCACACACACACATTATAATCTGATTGTGTTTAATGAATATGATTGGGATATAACTATTAAGTTATTAAGTTAAGAGTGAATCATGTCAGTGTGTAATCAAGACTGTCTAATGACTATCAGAGATTTCCATCATTAAGGTTTTTCAATAACATGTCAAGATTTACATGCCATACCTACCCTGACAACATCCACAAAATTCTCTGCCATAGCTTCAGCTGATCAAAGAACTCTAAAGGGCAGCATTCATCATGCATATTTACAAGATGCAAACAACGGCCTGTCACGCTCAATAACATAGTTCATGTTTGGCTTGTGTTATCACTTTTAAGCGGAAACAACAATTTAGCAGCTTCCCGTTAAAAGAGGAAACAACACAGGAAAAGCCACTTCCTAATGCCTCCTTTTCATCTGCATTTTTCCCTCTGCTCGCCATCGTCATGGTGATAATGACCTCCTACGTTCAACCGGGTCCATCCTAATTGGGGTTGACGTGAATAGCGGCGAGCGTGGCTAGCACCAAGCCAACCCTGCTTTAATTGGAAAGTGGCAGTGAATAATGAATGTGGACTAAAGCTAGATTTTTGACCAAAGTTAAACATTAATGCCTTTGGTCTACAGTTTCAGGAAGCATCACAACAGTGTTTAAATAAAACCCAGGCTATTAGGACTCTTACCTATACTGAATGGTTTTCAACTCTTCAGCTCTATCTTTGAGTTCCAGCCCTTAGCGCTGGGTTTAGCTGTGTAGCCTGACTGCTCTCTCATACACAAGGGGAATCAGAGCTATTGATTGCAAGTCGCCGGGTTTTCAAGTAGGGAACAGCACAATAAAGTGACCTTTAGGACCCACACGCCTAGCTCAGCTCAGCCGAGAATTAACTAGCAGTAGGATGCCTCCTGGAACTATGGGAGCCTGAGCCACAGACACAGAAGCAAATACACAGACGGATGTCCATTCAAGCAGAGACACGTATCTGCACATGTGCACACCCACATCAAGCCCCCTCATTCTAGATGAAATGAGGTCTTTCTATTTACAATGACTCCGACTGGCCTTACCCCCTACTTCCTTTAATCTCAGCACCGTTTTTTACCTCTGATGAAAGAAGCTTAGTCAAGGAAGTCACTAAAACTGACCTAATGGACACTCAAACTGCAAATCAATTCAGTAAATTGCCTCCCTATGAAGGAAAGAGATGTGACGTGTTGACATTGTCCAAATAACTATACTGCTAAAAGGGCTGGGTTCTAATACCCATACTGTTAAACAGTGTTCTAATATCCATACTGTTATACAGTGTTCTAATACCCATACTGTTAAACTGTGTTCTAATATCCATACTGTTATACAGTGTTCTAATACCCATACTGTTAAACTGTGTTCTAATCCCATATTGTTAAACAATGTTCTAATGCCCATACTGTTAAACAATGTTCTAATACCCATACTGTTAAACAATGTTCTGTTATCCATACTGTTAAACAATATTATAATACCCATACTGTTAAACAATGTTCTATTATCCATACTGTTAAACAATGTTCTATTATCCATACTGTTAAACAATGTTCTGTTATCCATACTGTTAAACAATATTATAATACCCATACTGTTAAAAAATGTTCAAATACCCATACTGTTAAAAAATGTTCAAATACCCATACTGTTAAAAAATGTTCAAATACCCATACTGTTAAACAATGTTCTATTATCCATACTGTTAAACAATGTTCTGTTATCCATACTGTTAAACAGTCTTCTAATACACATACTGTTAAAGAGTGTTCTAATACACATACTGGTAAACAATGTTTTAATACCCATATTGTGAAACAATGTTTTAATACCCATATTGTTAAACAGTGCTCTAATACACATACTGTTAAAGAGTGTTCTAATACCCATTTTGTTAAACAGTGTTCTAATACACATACTGTTAAAGAGTGTTCTAATACCCACTTTGTTAAACAATGTTCTAATACCCATATTGTTAAACAATGTTCTAATACCCATATTGTTAAACAGTGTTCTAATACCCATATTGTTAAACAATGTTCTAATACCCATATTGTTAAACAATGTTCTAATACCCATTTTGTTAAACAATGTTCTAATACCCA
>JACXGM010002270.1:14663-29125 GCA_016801145.1 Umbra pygmaea
TCTAATACACATACTGTTAAAGAGTGTTCTAATACCCATTTTGTTAAACAGTGTTCTAATACACATACTGTTAAAGAGTGTTCTAATACCCATTTTGTTAAACAGTGTTCTAATACCCATATTGTTAAACAGTGTTCTAATACACATACTGTTAAAGAGTGTTCTAATACCCATTTTGTTAAACAGTGTTCTAATACACATACTGTTAAAGAGTGTTCTAATACCCATTTTGTTAAACAGTGTTCTAATACCCATATTGTTAAACAGTGTTCTAATACACATACTGTTAAGGAGTGTTCTAATACCCATTTTGTTAAACAGTGTTCTAATACACATACTGCTAAAAAGTGTTCTAATACCCATTTTGTTAAACAGTGTTCTAATACACATACTGTTAAACAGTGTTCTGATACCCATTTTGGTAAACAGTGTTTTACTATTAGTTTTAGTTTTACTAGTAGTTTTCTAATAGTCTTCATATTACTGTAACTGGACAGGACAGGATGCATTTCCATTATAAGGTATAATGTTAATATTTTTCCTACTGCATCTGTGTCTTCAAAAACCTTAATTCTAAAGATTACAGTATGTTGTTATTAGTACACAGTATGTCTTTTTTGGCAGTATAGATTGTAAAGATGTTGGACACCAGTGTCTGGGAGTAACTTTCTGAGGAAGGCTGTAATGCCAAAATGTAATTTTGTTCAGTTATTAATAATCAAAAAGTATTTTCACTGTCCTTAAGAATTTGGCTGAATGTTTCTTCCAGAAATAATGTCCTGAGAAACAGGAGACAGAGCATTTTTTAATTATCACCCCTGTAAACAGAGCATTTTTAAATTATCACCCCTGTAAACAGAGCACTTTTAAATTATCACCCCTGTAAACAGAGCATTTTTAAATTATCAACCCTGTAAACAGAGCACTTTTAAATTATCAACCCTGTAAACAGAGCATTTTTAAATTATCACCCCTGTAAACAGAGCATTTTTAAATTATCAACCCTGTAAACAGAGCATTTTTAAATTATCACCCCTGTAAACAGAGCATTTTTAAATTATCACCCCTGTAAACAGAGCATTTTTAAATTATCAACCCTGTAAACAGAGCATTTTTAAATTATCACCCCTGTAAACAGAGCATTTTTAAATTATCACCCCTGTAAACAAAGCATTTTCAAATGATCACCCCTGTAAACAGAGCATTTTTAAATTATCACCCCTGTAAACAGAGCATTTTTTATTATCACCCCTGTAAACAGAGCATTTTTAAATTATCACCCCTGTAAACAGAGCATTTTTTAATTATCACCCCTGTAAACAGAGCATTTTCAATTTAACACAAGCCAGCCCTTTGGACAAAAATACTGAGGTAGGGCAATGCCTCACAAACAAGAAGGCAAAATAAAAGAAAAAAGTTAACAAACTACACTGAAAATAGACAGAAGGCAGTCTGCCAAGACACATACCCTCTGTGGTGAATGAATGTTGACTCAGTGAGTGACTGCCATTAGAGGGTTCTGGAGAGTTGCTTGGCGATGTGTTTGGATCCTTCTGCCCAGGCTGGGTGGCAGAATATGGGATTGCAGGGCCCAATGGAAGTACTGAAACCACCTCTGTCTCCTGTTCAGACAGACCCTCCTCTGAGATTGTGAGCCCACCAGTGGATGTCTGCAGCATGGAGCCCCCACTCCGATGCTCCATGATGAAGTTGTCTGTGCTTCCTTTGCTGACCAGCTTGGGCTTGTCTCCCGTGGGGATGACCGTTGCATACCCCGGGGATGTCTGGTTCTCCTCTTTTGTCCCCTTTGCCAGTGAGGTGGAAGTAGTTGGGGTTGGAGGATCCTTGCCTGCCTCCACAGAACTTGTCCAGTACCTGAAGGGCTTCATCAGGTGGTTGACGAAGCTGTGGAGAATGCTATTGGCTGTCTGGGCCTGGAGTGTAGGAGAGGCTGGGGATGACAGAGGGGAGTCTGATGATGAGACAGGCCTCTCCTCATCCACACTTTCCACCTCCTCCTGGGCAGAACCTCCATGGGACTCCAGACTGTCCAAGGCTATCAGACCCAGGCTGCTAGAGGAGACATCCAGCAAGACTTCAGTCTTTGATCCATCCTGGGTCTCCTGGTTCTGCTCTCCCCAGCCTTGGGTACTCTCCCCTGGGCGAAGGTGGATCACTACATGCTCCTCTGAGATCTCATAGGACTCATTTTCAGCAGCGATGGAGCTGATGCCTTCTTTGTTGAGGTCCACCATGCCTGTCCAGGTGGAGGGCTGGGGGAAGGGTGCTGAGGGCTTGGGGGCCGGGTCAGAGGAGTTGGCCTCTGGGTCTCTGTACAGCAGAAAACCCACAGGCTGGGTTGCCTGGACTCCTGCCTCATGTCCTGGAATGATACAAAAAAAATCTTTATGTTTTGCATTCCTGGCAATAAGTTATTGGTTTTAAATAAAAAAAATTGGCTTTAAAATGCAACGAGCTGTGTATTATACGTAAACATATTTCTTGTCAACGACTACAGTTTTATTGAATTTACTCTATTTTAAGAAGCATAAATATGATGTGTAGAGATGTTTGACTCAATTTGTGGGTGACTTTTTTTAAGGAAAATATCTCAAATAAGATTGTCAATCATCCATCCAGACACACTAAGGAGGTAAGGAACTGTATTGCCGATCACAGTGTAGAAAAATATTCTGAAGCCCACAATGCAGTCACAATTCTACAGTGGCTTGATAACCTTCTAAACACTGGAGAATAGCACTGCAAGGACAGTGAGGCTAAAGCCAGTGTACAGAACTCTGGTAGCTATTTCCAAGTCTCTATTCACAGCTTGCAGATGTTGATACCAAAGCTGGCTTGTCGCTACAGTAGGATATCAGATCCCAAAGGAGATCAAAATGTTGAATCCCCTCTGTGATCATTAATTAATTCATGAATGAGACAAACAACCCACAGTAATGAACAAATATGAAGCAGTTCGTTTGCCATTACGATGGCAATCCTGTTGTTACCTCGGTAGCAGTAGGCGTCGAAGCGGTTGGTGGTGTCTGGGAAACCGGTGCGATTGGGGTTGTGGTAGACGGTGCGGACCCCCGGATCATCCCCGCCACAGTTACGTCGAGGAAGGTTTATAGGGTAGCGCACGCTGCCGTCGGCCAGCCAGCCTGGGTCACACTGGTCCAAGCCGGCCTGCCAGGCTAAGTAGAGCTGCCCTGCTGTGGCCAGCTGAGCACTGAGAGAGTGACAGTGGGTGGAGGCCGAGGCCAGGCTCAACTTCTCTGGGACCGATGTATGGAATACTTCACCTGAGAGGGGAGACAGAGAGAGGTAGAGACTGGTGGGAGGTGTATGCTATAGGGGCGACAGGTGGCTCAGTGGTTAAGGAGTCAGACTTGTAAATGGACGTTTGCCGGTTAAATTCCTGATTGGGACAGATGTCGTTGTGACCTTGAGCAAGCCAATTAACCCTAAGTTGCTCCAGAGGATCTACATGAATTTACTGCAAGTCAAACTGGATAAATGACTAAAATGTACGGTAGTGACGGCGGATGTAGGATTATCTAAGAGTAGACGACAGTGAATGAGGAGTGACAAGTGATGACAGGTTAGAGAAGAAGCACCGACTTAGTTGTGGAGAGTAATGCTCTACCATAGAACCACACAATGGACCTCCACATCCTGTAGCTAGAGATTGGTGTCAAAAATGACACGTTTTCTAAAATGGCCTCAACCTGCCGATTGACTTTGCACACTAACAAACAGCACCCTAGTAGACCAACTTAAAGTCATGTTTGGGAAGCAGTAGACACGTTCCCCTCAGGTCTACCTACTCTATGTAATGGACATTTTGTCCCATTACGAAGACAGACTTACGAACATGGCCATTCAAATGTGAACATTCGTACGTATTGAATCGCCGTTCTAGCGTAACATTTCCAAGAATAGACCAATCGGTTATAATCTAAAGTACTTGGGGAATGTTTACTTCAGCCATAACATGCTATTGTAGGTTATTGAGGTTAAGTTTAGAGTACAGTGAGGTTAAGGTTAGGGTTAAGGTAAACAGACTTTTCTTTACATTTTATAAACTTACAAGGCTTTACGTTTCCATGATTTTGGAAATGTACACATGAACAAATCTCTTGTTTTGTATGCTTTTTACACATCGCCATGAAAACATCCTGGGTCTAGAGTACCCTAGAGTAGTAACGACCATGCTTTCAAAAGGATGCCGC
Organism: Umbra pygmaea; assembly: GCA_016801145.1. Lineage (NCBI taxonomy): Eukaryota > Metazoa > Chordata > Actinopteri > Esociformes > Umbridae > Umbra > Umbra pygmaea. The sequence goes on from JACXGM010002270.1 coordinate 18,899, forward strand.
CTATCAGATCCGACTTAAACAGGAGACCTGGCTGGTGTTAATCCCAGTGTCCTGGATGCATTTCAAGTCTAAGGGGTTTCTATATTATCCTTCATTTGGCTCAGATTTCTCCTCAATGTCTCTCTGTGACTATTGTTTTGGTAAGGTACTACATATACTAAATGAATACAATCGATACTGTATGGTTGTCTCTGTGCATAAAAGTGTCTCCTGAATGACTAATTGCAAATCAGCCTGCTGCCTAGATTCTTTTAAGCTATTTTCAAGGTGCCTGCTTTGAACAGGACAGTTTCACTGCTCTAGACAACAGCATCATTAGTCACCACACAGAGCTTCAGCTTAAATGCTCGTGACCCATTTAAACTAGTTCAAGTAAAAAATAGATTCTTGTTCAGAGACAGTTCGCTACAGCAGTGAATGCAATAAGAAATAGGCAAGTAGTGTTATGTGGATTATAATTAAACGAGTTGTATTTTAGTGTACAGACTCATACATGCTTTCTTTACCCATCCCAAACGCTTGACGTGGCACAGTAACTATTGGCAGGCGCCTCAGCTGAGTTAACAACTGACGCGTCCTCAGGAATCTTTTCATTTGCTGGGAGTTTTATTATCACAATAAGCATACTAAGATGTGTCACCTTTAGAATGTAAATCCATGTCTTGTAATCAAAGACAACATTTCTAGGGACACTTTTGAGCCCTATAATTTAACTTCTAATCAGAATGATTAGTCATCTGCGAATCAGGGATGGCTTCTCTGGTCTAATTGCATAAATCAACAGAAAATACAGGGTTAGTTGTGTGACATGAACAGGAACAAAAAGAGAATATCATGATTTGAACAATAGGATCAAATGAATATATAGGGTTGCAAGTTGCCTGTGTCCTCTTTCTTTCTCTGTTCAACAGGAACCTTGAGCCTCAATCAAGCTGCTCCAGCATCCTATCCCCTGGGGCAGGTGAGGCCTTGGAGGGCTACAACCCAATTGACGCCTCCCTATTACCTTGCAGTTGCTTGGCAAAGCAGTAGACATCAAACAGTTCGTCAGGGGACCGATTGCCGTAGTTGCGTACTCCAGGTGATTCCTCTCTGTCGCCATAGCAACCTGGCCTGGGTGACTGGATGGGGTACCTGTGAGGGGTGAGAGAGGGAGCGTGAGTGTGAACATGGGAGCCAAAGAAAATCAGGAGTTTCTCCAGAAATCTCTTGGCTGGAGGGTGAAACGGCAATCTATAGCCAGGCTCTAACTCTGCAATTACTCTAAAGTACATTGATTCAAACGAAAATGAGGGTGCAAGCTAAATGCTGATTAAGAGATTATGAATACAGGCAGCCAGGGGCTTACGGATGGCCAGGTGATAGGAAGCGTTCTTACACACTAGCGGCTGCATAGCCTCAGATTGCAACAGTTTTCATCAGACAATGTTATGTCTGAATCCTCAGCTACCTCGGCCCTCCATGCTGATGTCTCCATTTCTACTGTATTAATTGCATGTTTGCTTCCTTACTGATGTGTAGCCAAGTAACTTTGGAGATGGACCAATTATAAATGTCCCAGGTGGGAAAGAGAGGAGAGGATGTGAGGCAGGTCTCAGAGCTGTCAGTGAGAAGAACGAATGCTGCTTCAGTAAAATTATTAGGATTTGAGATAGAGATGTGTCAAAATGCCCCCCCCCCCCCCCACACACACACACACACACACACACACCTGAAAGGCACTTGAGTGCTGGATCGGCGCATTGAAGAAGGACCGAGTTAGGACCCTTATGTAAATACAGTACTTGTTCATTTCATTCCCTAGTTTACTATTTAATCCACAGAGTCCACACAGACATTTGAAGATGAGAGCCATGTAATTAATTATATATATGCCTGTCATTTAATTAATATTTTGTGTATCTATACAGTCATATGCAAAGGTTTAGGCACCCCTGACAATTTCTATGATTTTAATTTATAAATAATTGGGAGTTTGGATGAGCAATTTCATTTTGATCTATCAAATAACTGAAGGACACAGATATATTTTAGTAGTGGAATGAGGTTTATTGCATTAACAGAAAATCTGCAATATGCATCAAATGAATTAGACAGGTGCATAAGTTTGGGCACCTCAACAGAAATGTCATAAATGTTTGGTTGAGCCTCCTTTAGCAGACATTACAGCCTCTAAACGCTTCCTATAGCCTGTTGTCACGTTGTTGGTGTAGAGAGGAAAGAGACAGAAAGCAGTAGATGGTTCTTGCATGTTTATTTTGATGATCCGGGAAACATATAGATTATGCAGTTGCAGGTTGTAGGGTACGGCCAAAGCGAGTGCACAATGGGTATACCTATATAGCTTACTATGCTCTTAACAGTGGCATAGACAATGACAGCTTAACATACAAGTAAAGAGTGTACGCATTAACTTACAAACTTCAGCGACCCTCTTTTCACAACTTACTTTGCAATGAGTAGCTCCCGGATAGCCTTCCAACACAACGTAACAATAGTACAATGGCCGACGCCTCTCTATAGTTTGTCCATCCTTTCTACTGAGCAAACTAACTGGCTAATAGAACATGGCTGAACGTAATCATTAATCATCAGATCTACAAGATACCAGCTTAACCTAACCTAAACCCTAACCTAAACCCTAACCTAAACCCTATCTTCAGACATGGTCACAAGCCTTAAAGGGACATTTACACATATAAACACAAACCTACATGCAATCCACTGATAAAGTATAAGGAAAACAAAAATTCATAGGAAGTTAACTAATATATATATATTGAGTCCTTTCTCAGTTCATGCCACGCCAGCCCACACTGGGCTGTAATGAGTGTCTGGATTCTGGATGAAGGTATGATGGAACCTCCACCAAATTTTACAGTGGGTAGCTTGGAACACTGTGTAGTTTGCCGCCATGCATAAGGCCCAGTGTTATTAACAAATAACTCAATTTTTGTTTCATTAGTCCACAGCACCTTCTTTCAAAATGAACCTGGCTTGTCCAAATGTGAGTTTGCATACCTCTGTTTGTGGCATGTGTGCAGAAAAGGCTTCTTCCGCATCACTCTCCCATATGGCTTCTCCTTGTGCAAAGTGCACTGCATTGTTGAACGATGCAACACCATCTGTAGCAGGGTGATGTTGTAGGTCTTAAGAGGTGGTCTTTGGGCTGCTTTTGACCGTTCTCACCATCCTTCGCCTTTGCCTCTCTGATAATTTACTCGGCCTGCCACTTCTGGCCTTAAGAAAAACTGTGCCTGTGGTCTTCCATTTCCTCACTATGTTTCTCACAGTGGACACTGGCAGGTTAAATCTCTGCGATAGCATTTTGTAGCCTTCCACTAAACCATAATGTTGAACAATCTTTGTTTGTAGTTCATTTGAGAGTAGTTCTGAGGCCCCCATGTTACCACTCTTCAGAGGAGAGTCAAAGAGAACAACAACTTACAATTGGCCACCTTAAATACCTTTTTCTCATGATTGGATGCACCTGTCTATGAAGTTCAAGGCTTAAATGTACAATATGTAGTTTTCCAAAACAATAACAAAAGACAGACTTTGCATTAAAAAAGCAAACATCACTATACCTATATTATATATATTCCTTAGTTGTGTACTTACATTATCCTAAATGTTTCCACCAACTTTCAAACCCAGAGAAATTTGTAATATAATTCGAAGACACGGGACGTTTCATTTTGTCACCCGTCAATGGCGTCATATAACCTTTGACTGCTCTAGTTGCTCTAAGTTCCAGGGAACCGCCAAACATAAGTTGAATAAAGTTAATATTTTTAACAATACGTTATTTTGTCAGTGAACATTTTTTCTGCCGGAGACGCTAGATTGGAAGGTTGTCATTGACGACGATAACAAACCAATGATCCCACGTTACTTCCCGAAGTCATCCAAGTACATCTTTTGCTATTGTTTTGAATGAGAGACCCCTAGCAGCCAAAAACTACATAGTGTATGTTTAATGAGCTCACCAAACCAATTGTGTTTTCCAATTAATAAGTGCTAGGTAGTTACATGTATTCAAATCAACAAAATGACAAAGGTGCCCAAATTTATGCACCTGTCTAATTTTGTTTTGATGCATTTTGCACATTGTCTGTTAATCCAATGAACCTCATTTGACTACCGAAATATTACTGAATATATATAAAGTGTCCTTCAGTTATTTGATGGATCAAAATGAAATTGCTGATCCAAACATCCAATTATTTATAAATAAAAATGATGGAAATTGTCAGTGGTGCCTAAACCTTTGTATACGAATGTATTTATCAAGGCTATTCAATTATGGCAAATTATTATAAAAACCTCTTGAGGAATAGAAGTGGTATAAAGACAGATGATGGCAGCATCACCAATCAACCAGCAACAGTGGATATGTCTATGTGTGTGCAGAGATGTGCGTTGTGGAATTATTGGTATTTGTAAGGTTAAAACACATGCTTCCACATCATAAGACAACTAGGAACAAAAACATGTCTCAACCACCTGTCAGGTTGGTCCTCTGTAATCCTACTGTATATAATAAATTGTTATTTTCCAATATTGGTTCACATTTTTAGGACTGTACGTCAAACAATATTGGGATGTAAGGATGTAAGCTAGTATGTCTGTATTTGGATCTAGAAAAGAGGGTAAATTTCAGTTTCTAAATCAGCCTTGAATTATCAAGTGTTTTGACAGTGAGGTTCGTATGACACTTATTTTTTCAATTGTTGCTATACAAAAGACTGCATGATACACAGAGTCCAGAGCCTTTAGCCTAGAGCTTGTGGCTTACTTACTGTATAATTAGCGTTCATGTATTAGTACTCTACTCCAACACAGAGAGAAAAGTTTAGCCAATCATCTCCTTTCTGGCGGCAAATGAAAACAAGCTTTGTCCCAGTAATGAACACCAAGACGCAGCTTGAGATAGAAGGGACAAAGACAATGTTTTGCAGCTGTTCATTCACATGATGTTAAAGGATCACTCCAGCTGCCGAAACAGCTCAACATCGTTGTGCTGATCATGTTTCCGGCACGACAGTCACTAAAAACACCTCAGCGCGTTCGGTAATTCCCAACTCGGCCACTAAGTGTCCAGAAAGTAATAAAGTGATGTCACAGCAACATTTTTGAAACTTAAGGTTTTTGCACACTGGTTGTGTCACAAATAAACAGTAACAAATTGCAAATAATTTAGATGAATATTTTGGAACGTTTTTGTCGTGCCGGATCTTGCACGCCAAACGCAACGCAAGTAGATTTTTAAGGTTCAAAAATAATTTGCGCCACAGGAAAAAACAACAAAGGAATCCACATCAAGCGATGATGACCTGGTGCTTCTTTTAATTAATAAAAACACGCTTCAAAGCGTATTGATGACATCGGACAATTTAAAACACTGCTGCAACAGCAGGCACCAAGCTTAAAGAACTAATTTAAGAAAGCCAATTGACTCGGAGCAGCAGCTATAGCTGTATGTATTTTATTTGAGGAAAGTTATGTTTTGTGTGTTTAGTTCCAGCTGCGCATTATGCACATTTGCTCCATTCCCATTTTTGACAAGAGCTGGGTAACCGGTAGCTTAATCAAAAAACATCCAAAACGTCTGATCTCGTCTTCAGTGTTGCATTAACATATATGCACCCATCAGGCACTTTGCTTAGTGGTTATCAAATACCAATTTCTGTTGTTTATGGTCATTTTGTGTGCTCTGAAGGAAGGCAGCAACGCCAGTATGTGTTGTTACATATTTTAACTTTGATTTTAACTTGTGTTTTGTAAAAACAGAATTGTGCTACTCCTCTCTACACATTGTTTTTAAACATATTGTCCTTGTAGTTCTTATATTTTGTTGTCATAAAACTGGGTGCTGAGAAACAAATACAATCATATGATCTGCATGTTTAATGTTTTGGCTTTGTGACATGATCAACAATATGCACTTCGATTGGTCAGATGTGTACATGTTGAACGCGAAACCTCAGAAAAACTGACCTTGGTACTAAGAAATAAATGCCACAAAATCGCTCAGATAAATAACATCTCTGATGTGAAAGCTTGCATTGACTAGATATAGGTTTGAAAAATATTATTAATGTTCAAATTAATCACATAAATTAAACGTGCACAGTGTGAAAAAGCCTTCAGACCTAATTCCAATGTCTCCACTAAACCCTAAGCCCTTAAACGTGCAATATGTAATTTTTGGCCGCCAGGGGGCTCTCAATCAAAACAATAGCAAAAGATGTACTTGGATGACGTCGGGAGGTTGCGTGGGATCATGGGTTTGTTATCGTCGTCAATGACAACCTTCCAATCTAGCGTCTCCGGCAGAAAAAATGTTCACTGACAAAGTAATATATTGTTAAAAAAAATTATAACTTTATTCACGTTATGTTTGGAGGCTCCCTGGAACTTAAAACAACTAGAGCAGTCACAGGTTATATGACGCAATTTACGGGCGACAAAATGAAACGTCCCGTGTCTTTGAATTATATTACAAATTTCTCTGGATTTGAAAGTTATTGGAAACATTTAGGATAATGTAAGTACACAACTAAGAAATATATGTATAGTGATGTTTGCTTTTAATGCAAAGTATGTATTTTGTTATTGTTTTGATTGATATTACATATTGTACCTTTAACCCTCACAGCCTTAGGGGGTTTATACACTACGGTAGATACCAATTGTTTTCAGCAACATTTATGAGTCCGCTCAAGCTAATTTCCATACTGTTTCTTTACCCCGCCATGTCTCTAGACTGCAATTGTGCGTTTGTGGGTGTGTCATTCAATACATTTTGAGCTGGGTGCCTGAGCACTTCACTCAGAAACCAGCCCAACCCAAAGAATTTCCCCTCAATACACATTTCTCCTGGGCGGTTAGTTAGCAAAGCCCCAGGTGGATTTTTCAATTTCTTCTCGTGCGCTACCTGCGGAGGTTGCATGGATTTCGAGAGAGACACGAAACAATACAATTTTGTCTCGTCCCGACGTCAGACGTCGGCTCGAGTGGATTCGGAAAATGTTGCTGGAAGCTATTGAAATCTATCGAAGCATAAAAAGTGATGTTACCTGGTAAGTGACTGAGTGCAAGAGCCTGCAAGGGCACAAAACGCAAGAAATCGAAATTGGACAGCTATTTGCAACATTGTCACAATAACATATTTTACTTTTTTTATTTCTTCACGGCCAAGCTAGGCACCTAAGTGACTGACTGCCTGATTCATACGTCCTGCCGTCTCTTGCCTTACTGAGTGGACGAGAGGTAATTGTTAATAATCATCTATATTAATCAATAATCAATGTAAAACTATTAGTCAAAACAGCATCATTTAGCAAAAATGAAATTTTTGATTTAACTAGGTGTGTAATAAGGTGATTACATTCCCCTGATTTCATGTATTCTCTGTTAACATAAGGGTTGCTCCTTCCATTCTTGTTCATTTACCGTTCTATTTTCTGCTCTTATAAGGCGGGTTTGCCAGGATTTTTCTCTCGCTTCCATGCTTTCCGTGGTAACCCCTGTGTTACACATCACAATGCTATGAACTGTAGACAATTCCTTAAGGCAAATTCTGCATAAAAGTGGATCTTTGGAAAGGGTTTATAAAGGGCTCATAATGTCTGTGAGAGAGCCCTTACGCAATCGAAGATTTGACAGTGGGACAGCCCTCACAAACTTAGCAAGAATTTGGGATTGGGCGAGCATCTAAATTCAGGGGAGGCGTTTGGTTGATTTCCTGATCTTTATTAGTCCCGTTTGTTCTCCAATATACTCGAAATAAAGATTGTCTCGATTCAAAACTAGCAGTTTGTAGTTTAGAAAATTTTGCGGTGACGTCACTGTATTATTTTCCGGACACTTATGGTGGCCGAGTTGGAAATTACCAAACGCGCTGAGAAGGTGTTTTTAGTTACTGTAGTTTCGGAAACATGACTGGCACAATGACGTTGAGCTGTTCAAGGAACTGGAATGTTCCTTTTCCTCTATCGTTGCCTTTTGCAGCAACAGAGAACTAATTATACACCAGCAATGTATACAGCGATGTAAGGATACGTGCCGTGCTGTGATGGTTTAGCGTTCAGTCAGTTGTGTATACTGCCAGTTGTTTTGCCCTCACCTCACGCTCTGGTCCGACAACCAGCCAGCATCACAGTTGTCATACCCATCAGCGAAGGTAGCTTGAAGCTGACTGGGCGTGGCGATGGCTGCTGAGTTTTCGAGGCACACACGCTGGGCATCAGGGAAGGACAGGGCGTAGCGGTCGTGAGGTGCGCGGTAGTGGAACACCACTCCTGGTAACAGGAGATGGAGGTTAAAGCATGTAGGGGTGTAACTAGGGAAACATGTCTCAAATTCAGATTTTGTGTTCAGCGTTAGTGTGTCAGTGGAAAAGAGCAATGTAAATTCTTCTTTTGCCATAAAATGCAATGCTAGAGACAAATATTTATATTTTTCTTATAGTAACATTCTGTAATAGACTGCATTTCTGATGACCTTTTAGTATATCGGCCAGTGCTTGGTGACATAATGATAACAAACAGGTAAGCTAATGATCAATGACGTAATGAAGTGATAGACCCAACCTGATTAACTGAAGCAGGAATGGGTGTACAAGGAATTAAACTGGGTGATGGACAATCAACCTAAAAACCATTTGCTTTAGTACTTTAACTCAGTGGTTCCCAAACCTCTCCTCGGGGACCCCCAGACAGGCCATGTTTTTATTTTAACCCTGAAAAGGCACACCTGATTCAATTAGTCAAAGGTGTAATATGTAGTTGACTAATTTAATCAGTTGTGTCATTTCAGGGTGAAAATAAAAACCTGGCCTGTCTGGGGGTCCCTGAGGAGAGGTTTGGGAACCACTGCTTTAACTTACAGTCTATTCCAGTGCTTTATCTGGCTTCATCGTAGGTAAAACAGTGAAATAAAACAGTGATGCAAGACACGGTAAAAGAGGAGAAAACAGTTCAATGCACTCAGTCCTTGACCTGTGAATGGCCATGATTCCTCTCCAGTGTGCTGAGAAAAATGAACAGAATCACTTTTGAAGTGTCCATCTCGTATACAGCATCACTAACCTCCCCCGCATGTGGTGCCACCTCAGCACACAATTCACAGATCAACTCCCAGCGGAGCTTATCATGAAAGGCTGTGGACGAGGATACACATGCAGACACACACAGACAGACATGTTTTCAGACTGTCATCCTGTTTCCTTACACTGTTATACATTCAAGATGAACTTCAAAGGCATCTTCATCTCCGCTCTCCCAGGAACTGTTATTATTACTGTCCCTCTGAGACCAGGCGCCAAACACAAAGTTGTTAGGTGGTAAATTTTGTGAGAGAAAGTGTTTTTCTGAGATCATCATTTAACAGGAGGATCATGTTACCCACAACACGTTACCTATAAACAACTTTGACTTTGACTTTGAACTACTACTGCCATCGCTGGCCAGGACAAAATATGGAGATAGCTGTAGACAGCTGTGTAGAGTTGACTGATGCACTTCCTGTTACACCTCTTTAACACTCCACTCAATCCTGTGCTGCCCTGCATCCTTGGAAGAGCAGAGATCATCACTGGCTGGAGATATGGTCTTTTGTGGCTCACCACTTAGGCCTGACATATATCTCCCCATGACTGTTGGCAGCTTTGATCAATGCTGGCCTCTAATTGGTGAGGTAATTGACTGCTCGATATGGCCCAGAAGCCCAAAAACCCTTACACACACCACCAACCCTGTCCTGGCTGAAGGTATATGATATCGATATGGCCGAGCAGTATCAATACCATGCTAATTAATATATTAAGCACTTGCAGGAGTTAGTATTGGGACTAGTGCACTCCGCAGTGTAGCGTGACTTGCAATTAAGGCTAAGCCCAGAGGACCCCACTGTGTGGACGGACCAACAGGTAATGTTTTTCCTTTTTTGAAGGGGGAGAGAGAGGGTTCACGGTGCCTTCATCGATTAGCTGTAAGTAAATCAGTCAGGGTCTCTTGCACTGAGCCAGAGATCTCTATTGGACTAGGCCTAGCGCTTGGAGGGAGACAGGAGAGAGTCGCCAGTGGAGACAGACAGAAGAGGAGACAGACAGAAGAGGAGACAGACAGAAGAGGAGACAGACAGAAGAGGAGACAGACAAAAGAGCAGACAGAGTGAAAGAGGCTCTGTGGGGATACTGTCCAAACACAGCTACAGGCACCA
>JACXGM010002270.1:29225-40532 GCA_016801145.1 Umbra pygmaea
ACACACACACACACACACACACACACACACACACACACACACACACACACACACACACACACACACACACACACACACACACACACACACACACACACACACACACACACACACACACACACACACACACACACACACACACACACACACACACACATCACACATCACACATCAGCTAATGACAGTATACCATAGCTCTGTATCTGTGCTACTGTTAATGGGAGCCAGTAGAGCAACTGTAAATTATGTGGTGAGTGAATGAGGCTACTGGCCTTAATGCTGAGCAGACCTGATGCTGAAATGACGCCAACAGCATTGTATACAGTACATCTAGGTGAGAACAGCGGTGTCGAGAGCGGAGTGTGACCCCTCTAGTCATTACTGTAATAGACCATTATTAATAACACAGTGACCTGGAAAAATGTGATGATGATTCTCAGCTCACAGACTTTCACTGGGTAATTACTACACCGGGCTGATATGGCCATATCATAAACACAATGGTCTCTCCGTGTAGGAGGCTACAGCCCAGAGCCCTGCAGGTGACAGCACATGTCGGTGGATCTCACAACATGTAACAGACTCAGCTGCCAGGTCAGCGACCAGTCTCAGTTCAGTTATCAGACTTTGTTCTCACAGACAAGACATTAACACACGGACAACAAAACCATTGGCCTATGTAACAAGCTCATTAATCACAACTCCCGATAGAGGTACAGGCAGGGCAATGCTCATTAGAAAACTAACATTTGATTTGGCTATTTGTGGTTAAATCCAGGAAATGGAAAAAGTCCAGGTAGTTGAATTTTGTTTTGTTATGTTTTCTTTTAACCTGTTAGTGCCTGTTGACCAGTTTAATGACCGTAGCGGGTCAAGCTTACCTGTCACCTCAAGGGGCACTGTGTCCTGTTCATCGTCGATACCCACTACCACCTCACAGCGGTACACGCCTGAGTCACTGGAACGCAGGCCGATGAGTGCCAGGCTGGCGTTGAAACGGTTGTCCTGATAACCAGGTAGGGTGACACGACCCTGAAACGCTTTCTTCACCTGAATTGTGAAAAGAAGGTACAGCTACTAAAACATAGTAGAAACCATTAAAAATTAAGTTTGTTCAATGCTTGCTGCCCCATATTTAGCGGTCGGCAGGTAAGTGTGGTATCTGCTCAAACAATCAAAATTTTATGGATAGCAGTACAGCCTTTAAACAATATGAATGTGTGTAGCTATGATGAGTGGGCAAAACACATTTCATCAATTTTTATCTTAATATTTTATCGAGGCAAGTTTAAAACTAAGAAAGACTTTCGTCCAGCTTTACCTTAACCACGTTGTCCTTGGCGACCAGGACAGACTGTTCCCTCTGCTGGCCGTCAGCCCCCCTCTGGCCCCACACCTTCGTCCACTTGATGCGCGGTGGCTCGTGAGTAGGGGTGGGGCGCAGGGTGAAGACGCAGGGCAGCAGGACATTGTTGGCCAGCTGTTCCCTCAACGCCTGGTGAGTCACCTTCCTCATGTTCACCACGGGGTCGGCCCACACCAGACCTGGAGAGGAAGGAGGAGGAGGAGAAGGAGGAAGAGGAGAAGGAGGAGAAGAGGAAGGTGCATGACAGTCAGGAGGAAACAGCAGTATCAACATTTAGAGAAAGATTCAGAAGAACACACTTAAACGATTGGAAATGGAGGCTTGGTACAGTATACTGATTTTACATAAATGTTTTATGTATCAGACACTTACATACACACAGAAAGAATGCTACAATACAGATGGGGGATGAAGCCATAAATCATATGTATGAAGTCAACAGTGACATCTCTGTTAAACTCATAGCCCTCATTGTGATTGATTATTTGACCGATGTCACCATAACAAATGAGGGTTGTCATAGAAATAAAAATGACATCACTATGCACTGTATCTCTATCTGTGCATCCAGTTCACCTTCTCATAAATGAGCTTTATATTGAGAAATACAAAGCCCAACTGTCTGTTTATTCTTCACCTCCCTCCCATTATGAGCCCAGCTCATTAGGTTCCAATGTGGGGAGAGTGTTGGGCTCTGGATGTATTGACGGAATCAGCCGCTAGTGCCTGAGGCCTCCTGGGACGCACCACCCCAGACCTAACGGCCCTCCAATACACACTTCCAATCTGCACCTCCCTCTCAGTGGGACCTCTCTTATAAAAGCATTCATTAATAATAGGAGCATTGAGACGTGTCAGCCAGGCTGTGTGGTTGGAGTGGAGCCATGGAATACGGGCACTAAATCCTCTTCTTTCGCTCTCCATTGGCCAGGCAGCGGGAGAAAGGACTGACCGCTGGTGTCGTGCTGTGATGAATAAAAGGGGAATCCAAGGAAAGAAAAAAGGGACGTGAGTGAGGACTGAAAGCAAGTGCTGATGGGGGGACGTCAGGGGAAATGAGCCTATTGATTTATTTTCATTACTATCAGTTTCCTCAACACCTGCAGTGTGTTGACTCACACACGATCCTATTTCAACTGATTAGATTTCATGTCAAATGCGTTGGGCCAATTGTGGTGTAGCCAATGTTGGCCTTTCTTCTCCCGGCTGTCGCCAGTAATTAGCTAGCTGATTGGACGAGCGTCCTGAGATCATCACAGACATGCCTTTGTGCTTTTCTGTTTCTCTTCCTTCTCTTCCTTCTCGGTTCTCATCATCATTCGACCACCGGCAGGAGCGCCTCCGTCTCCACGGCTACAGACAGTCACTGAAGCTTTTTATTTTTCCCTTATTTATTTGGCTTTTTCTTCTGACACAATCATTTTTTTTCCTTTTTGTTTGCATTTATCAAAATGGGCTTGATGTTTTTGCCCGGCTTCAGCTAGCAATTTCATTTCATTCAGTCTTTTTGACGGCAATTCAATTTTGGTCTGTTGCCTCATTTTCGATTCCTATTGCATTATGCCCAATGTGCGATGGATGTGGTGTGTGTATGCTTGTGTGTTCGTGTGTGCGTGGGTGCACCCTCCCCTCGCAGGCTTGGCATTCAGCCCCAGTCCTTGACTGAGAACATTCCATTTCTCATTCAATATTTATGGAACACTGAATATACCCATGCTCTTTCCACACACACGCACGCACGCACGCACACACACACACACACACACACACACAAACACACACACATTTGGGGCAATATTTAATTTCCTGCCTGATGGTATATGTCAAAGCACCAGAACACATGAGTAGCAGACAAGAGGCGTGTAAATAGCTTTCAGTGCTTGTAGCTGCGTGCGTCAAATGCTTAACACTAGTTTCCTTGAGATTCTTGAGTACCACTTGGTGAACATCTTAACGTCCAAATAAACTGGGATCTAATAGTCTGTTTACTCTCAACACTGAAACAAGAACGCATAGCGCTTTGTGTATCTGACTTCCTCCTCTGGATGATATAATATGAAGTGTGTCACTAGCGCTCCGTTCTGTGAGATGAAAGCTCCATTCATGTTTGCAGAAGCCCGTCTCACTCTCTACACTGAAGAGGTGTTCCGCCGGGCTAGAAAGATTTGTGACCTGTGAGGAAAATATTGTTTTCTATTCAAAGACTTGAGATTTAATGGAGCAAGGAAATATCAACACCGCCTCAAGATGCATACAGACGCTATGGTAAACACAGTATGTTTGTGGGCTGTATCTTCTATGCTTTATTACCCATATGTTAAGTGAACAAGGTTACAAGGAAAGGAATTTCAAGACATTTATGTGACATTGACGCCATCAACCGTATCAGTAGCATCCTAGTTTGACACAAAAATACCAGAACTTCATGGTAAAGAAGGGAGAAGCAACGTTGTGATATCATGGACATGGAGGAATGTGATTACAAACACACACACACTCCAGGAACTATCACACTTCAGTTTTTGGGCCACCTGATGAAGCTAGGGAGGATTTAATCAACCAAGATTCTGCTCATGCTGAGGAGCCTTGATAATGTTTAAACTAATCATCAGGCATTTGTTTGCCAAACCTCGTTCCATTTTCCACTTGCTAAACACCAGTGTGGTGAGCCACATTATTGTGTTCTCACTGCACCCAAACAAATAGTTAGTGAATTACGTCAAGCTGTAGACAGAATTCACCAGAAAGTTTGTTCATTAAAATGTCTTTCCTTGTTCCTCTTACCTTTCACAGATTATATATTTTTTTTCTGACCCTGGCTGCAACGATTAGCAAAACAAAATATGAATAAAAAAATACAGATGCCTTCTTAAAACCCCAAATTTGCGGTGTGCAGAATAAAAAGACTATCCCCACATGGTTAAATAATGGATGCAAGCGCAGAGGCCCCATCTCAGTACATATACAGAATCTGCATTTAGATGGAAATGCTTCTACAAGCAGAACCCCTGAGACCCTTCTTTGTTTGGAAATCCGACTATTTTTCATCTGGCTTTTCCTCATAATGAGGCCCAATCAGAAATGGACCAACCTGCTACAGTAAGAAGAGGACTGAGGATGTATAACAAAGAGGGAGACCAACAATACAGAAAAAGAGATAAAGAGGACACAGATAGAGACACAGAGAGTCATACAACACAGAGACAAAGAGAGAGACCAGTAACACAGATAGAGACAGAGAGAGACCAGTAACACAGATACAGAGAGACCAGCAACACAGATAGAGACAGAGAGAGACCAGTAACACAGATACAGAGAGACCAGTAACACAGATAGAGACAGAGAGAGACCAGTAACACAGATACAGAGAGACCAGCAACACAGATACAGAGAGACCAGCAACACAGATACAGAGAGACCAGTAACACAGATAGAGACAGAGACCAGCAACACAGATACAGAGAGTTCAGCAACACAGATAGAGACAGGGACCAGCAACACAGATAGAGAGACCAGTAACACAGATAGAGAGAGAGACCAGCAATACAGATACAGAGAGACCAGTAACACAGATAGAGACAGACAGAGACCAGTAACACAGATAGAGACAGGGACCAGCAACACAGATACAGAGAGACCAGTAACACAGACAGAGACAGAAAGAGACCAGCAACACAGATACAGAGAGACCAGTAACACAGACAGAAAGAGACCAGCAACACAGATAGAGAGACCAGTAACACAGATAGAGACAGAAAGAGAGTTACACAGATAGAGACAGAGACCTGCAACACAGACACAGAGAGACCAGCACAACCAATAAAAAGAGAGACCAGACAGAGTTCTATCTGATGTAAACAACTGTCAACATGGTCACATTTGTAATCATTTTGTGAGCACAGCAAAATAATTAACTACAGGCAGAATCCTTTATCTGCCTCAAGCAGCAACCAGGACAGGCAGAATGACTTCTTCCACATTCATAAGCACACAATGGCCAATATGCCTATTTTCTCTTCCGCTGTGGACAGTCTTACCTGGAATGGGCTTTTACATGATACATGCTTCAATGTCTTATAATAGCCCATCTGCAAGGCTCCTTGCTGATCAAACTAGGCCTATTTTGTCGCTGACATTAACTAGCTACGTGTCGGGTGTTTGCTTTGTCGTGAATCAAGACACATCTCTCTGTTTCAGGTGTCAACATCACAGGAATGTTTTCGCATAAGAGCAGTCTGCCAGGATAAAAGAAATGCTATAGTTATACTAGAGGCAACTAGGAGGTCATGTTGATGACTGGGTTTGAAGATACGTTTTTCATGTTGCTTCCCATTAACTTTGATATAAACTGTCAAGAGTCATTTTACAATATGCTAACAAAACTATTTATTATTTTTATTTTTAAAGAAAAGCTTAGTTATAAAATATTGCTATAAAATGACTGGGGGAACAATGTCTTTTACCAGGACACAGGACTCCACACACCTAGAAATAGAGAACAATAGACAGGCAACACAGTGGAAGAGAGGCATACACACACAGCAGCCCTGATGATAACCATGGCAACAGACCCCACAAACTGAGACGGGATGGTTGTGAGGGAAAGCAAATCTCTTTTCTCAGAGTCATACAAGTAGATACCTTCTCCTACAGCAGTTGAAACACATTCCTGAAAATAATGCCCTGAGGTGTATACTTCTATTTGCTGTGCTGTAGAGGTAGTCTGCTATCAGGGGTATTTGCTTTGCTGTAGGGGTAGTCTGCAGTGCTGTAGGGGTAGCCTGCTATCAGGAGTATTTGCAGTGCTTTAGGGGAAGTCTGCAGTGCTGTAGGGGTAGTCTGCTATCAGGGGTATTTGCAGTGCTGTAGGGGTAGTCTGTTATCAGGGGTATATGCAGTGATGTAGGGGTAGTGTGCTATCTGGGGTATTTGCAGTGATGTACTGGTAGTCTGTTATTAGGGGTATTTGCAGTGCTGTAGGGGTAGTCTGCTATTAGGGGTATTTGCCGTGCTGTACTGGTAGTCTGTTATTAGGGGTATTTGCAGTGCTGTAGGGGTAGTCTGCTATTAGGGTTATTTGCCTTGCGGTAGGGGTAGTCTGCTATCAGGGGTATTTGCAGTGCTGTAGACGTAGTCTGCTATCAGGGGTATTTAGAGTGCTGTAGCGGTAGTCTGTTATCAGGGGTATTTGCTGTGCTGTAGTGGTAGTCTGTTATTAGGGGTATTTGCAGTGCTGTATAGGTTGTCTGCTATCAGGGGTATTTACAGTGCTGTAGTGGTAGTTTGTTTTTAGGGGTATTTGCTGTGCTGTAGTGGTAGTCTCTTATTAGGGGTATTTGCAGTGCTGTATAGGTTGTCTGCTATCAGGGGTATTTACAGTGCTGTAGTGGTAGTTTGTTTTTAGGGGTATTTGCTGTGCTGTAGTGGTAGTCTGTTATTAGGGGTATTTTCAGTGCTGTATGGGTAGTCTGCTATCAGGGGTATTTGCTGTGCTGTAGGGGTAGTCTGCAATGCTGTAGGTGTAGTCTGCTATCAGGGGTATTTGCAGTGCTGCAGGGGTGATCTGCAGTGCTGTAGGGGTAGTCTGCTATCAGGGGTATTTGCAGTGCTTTAGGGGAAATTTGTAGTGCTGTAGGGGTAGTCTGCTATCAGGGGTATTTGCTGTGCTGTAGTGGTAGTCTGTTATTAGGGGTATTTGCAGTGCTGTAGGTGTAGTCTGCTATCAGGGGTATTTGCTGTGCTGTAGGGGTAGTCTGCTATCAGGGGTATTTGCTGTGCTGTAGGGGTAGTCTGCTATCAGGGGTATTTGCAGTGATGTAGGGGTAGTCTGCTATCAGGGGTATTTGCAGTGCTGTAGGGGTAGTCTGTTATCAGGGGTATTTGCTGTGCTGTAGGGGTAGTCTGTTATTATTGGTATTTGCTATGCTGTAGGGGTAGTCTGCTATCAGGGGTATTTGCATTGCTGTAGGGGTAGTCTGTTATTAGGGGTATTTGCAGTGCTGTATAGGGGTAGTCTGCTGTCAGAGGTATTTGCAGTGCTGTATAGGGGTAGTCTGCTGTCAGAGGTATTTGCAGTGCTGTAGGGGTAGTCTGCTGTCAGGGGTATTTGCAGTGCTTTATTCCAGTCCTTTGCCCATCTTCCTGTTATGAAGTCAGCTCTCACCATACTCTGTTTCTGAGTGTGTATTTTCTTTTAATCTTATTCCCCGACACTTTTGGCCAAATTCTTGGAAGCTCTGGTGGGGCTTTATTTCAAACTTGGCCATCAGTAGTCTTTTTATTTATTTATTTATTCATAACTTTTACCTCATGTTCCTCCCCACCCAAGGTCCAATTCCCCCTAACTCTGCCTTGTCAGCAACTCCTTTAACAGTTTCGGGATGGTGAAGGGCGATCAAATGGTTCTTCCATTTCACGTCACCGAGCCATCAGATACTTATCACACTGCTCGTCCAACACGGAACCCTCTAGTCAGTACGCCAAAGGATTACGCATTCACCAAATACACGTCCACGAAAGAAAGCACTGGCAGACCATCTGCACACAAGGAGACACTGGAGAGCAAAGTACATAGTCCGACTCATCTATCCCTTGTCTTGGTCAACACTGCCAATTTGCGTTGCCTCGTGCTGGAGCTCTCGGACAAAATTGTAGATGCTTTGGGCCTTCAGTAGTGTAATCAAATACTACCAGAAATAGGTGGAGCCATAGCCAACAAATTTTCCACTTCACTCTCTCCTGTATGTGCTTTGTGCCTCTGTTTATATCCCCCTGTAATTATTGGCAAAAAGGTAATGGCGAAAAACGTTACTTAGTAAAGTCCCCCTATGGATGCTCCCACAAGAGCAACTTGGAATAGAGGGTGTTCTAGGCTCATACCCCGGGGACGAGGTTAGTTTTTATTTTTCTGCGTGTATATGTAACTCATGTAACTCAGTGTGTGTGTGTGTGTGTGTGTGTGTGTGTGTGTGTGTGTGTGTGTGTGTGTGTGTGTGTGTGTGTGTGTGTGTGTGTGTGTGGGTGTGCGCGTGCACGTGCGCGTGTGTGTGTGTGTGTGTGTACACACAGCAGACTTTCCAAAGACAAGTGCCAAGTAGGAGCTTGGAATGACATTCCTGTGCTGGCAACATCTCACATGAAACCACCTCTTTAGGACCCACCCCAGCTCCTCCTTCCTCTCATCCTCCATCTTCTCTCCTCCTTCTCCTTCCTGTCCTTCATATTCTCCTCCTCCTCTCCTCCTTCTGCCTCCTCTTCTCCTGCTTCTTCTCTAGCTATGAATATGAACTATGCCCGGGGGTGGGCACTTGCCTGTGAGCCATGTCCCCGCCACGTGTCAGTTTAGTGCCACTCAGAGGCTGCTGGCGTGACTAATGTGGGCGCCCTGTGTGGCGTAATGATACATTTATCTGGCATGGCACAGGGCCTAAGCCCCCCATCCCCATCTTCATCTCTGCCCCGTCAAACAAACAGTCACCACAGGGGTTTTTCATGCCAGCCCCCCCCCGTGCCCAGTGGCTCCCCCAGTCACCTTCCATCCCCATTTCCATACTCACTCACCCGAAAAAGAGGAAGTTAGAAGGGACGAGGGGGGGTACATATTTTAAAAAATCCTCAGTAGGAGGGGGGTAGAAGTCACCACATACAGAGGCTCAGTAAGTTACTGGGTGGATGACCTTGGGGAGGCGAGGGTAATTCTGTATGCGTATGCTGAGCCAGCGTTCTGGCATATGGCCTGTGGTGTACTACAACTGCAGCTATTAAATGCATGCATGCACGCAACACACACATGAAGAAACACAAGCAACACTCACAACCCCAGTCACATCTCCCATGCAAAGCGAGCTGCATGCTGAGGTGCCTTGGCGTTACCCTGGCCCCACAACTCCCTGCTGTTTATCTGGAAAGGAGGTGGCATGATGGAGTACAGATGGGATCAGACGTAGCAGAGAGATATACGAGGGGACAGAGGGGCATTAGACTGAATACAAGACTCTCTGGATAAGACTGTGTGTGTGTGTGTGTGTGTGTGTGTGTGTGTGTGTGTGTGTGTGTGTGTGTGTGTGTGTGTGTGTGTGTGTGTGTGTGTGTGTGTGTGTGTGTGTGTGTGTGTGTGTGTGTGTGTGTGTGTGCGCGCGCGCGCGCGTCATTGTTATAGTGTTACTGGGTGTGTGGTACAATAAGCAGGTATGTTCCTAAGACGTGCTCCAGCCATCTGGGGACAGTACGATAACATTCTATAATGAAGGAGTCCATGCTTGTATGCTCAGAGGCCTCGAAACAGAACCAGCTCCTGAAATGGTTAGGGACTAACTTGAACTTGTCTAATAAAATGCTCCGTTTCATCGCAACCTGTTTTCTAGGGTGCACAGAGGAATACACCCAACATTATTGAAGGCATCCTGAAACATGCATGTGGATATTAACATGCTGTTAAGTTCGTAAAATGTAGATGTGTGGCCTGTTTCAAAGATCAAAGTGGATATTAAAAAGTCCTGTGAATATTTAACAAGTGATGCTTCAAATACCCTCCACATGAAGGTCTGGATGTGAAAGGAACCAACTCTCCTGTCTTTGCAGAGGCTGGATCTACGTTCTACTGGATGAATGAGTCAGGAGGTTTATTGTCCTCCAATGCCCTGAATGCCTCATCCCCCTCCTCTAAAATGTGAATATCTTGTAACTACAGTGAGATAAAACTACAAGGATCAACCCCTTCCTCATTCAGCCTGCCAACAAGTCGAGTCACAGACATGAACCTGTGTGAGTGTGTGAGTGCCTGCAGAGGCGATTCTAGGATCTGAAGTGGTGATACATACAGTGGGTACAGAAAGTATTCAGACCCCTTTTAAATTTTCACTCTGTTTTATTGCAGCCATTTGATAAAATCTAAAAAGTTCATTTTATTTCTCATGAATGTACACTCAGCAACCCATCCTGACAGAAAAAAACAGAAATGTAGAAATTTGTGCAAATGTATTAAAAAAGAAAAACTGAAATATCACATGGTCATAAGTATTCAGACCCTTTGCTGTGACACTCATATTTAACTCATATGCTGTCCATTTCTTCTGATCCTCCTTGAGATGGTTCTACTCCTTCATTAGAGTCCTGCTGTGTTTAATTACACTGATTGGACTTGATTAGGAAAGGCACACACCTGTCTATATAATACCTTACCACTCACAGTGCATGTCAGAGCAAATGATAATCATGAGGTCGAAGGAACTACCCGAGGAGCTCAGAGACAGAATTGTGGCAAGGCACAGATGTGGCCAAGGTTACAAAATAATTTCTGCAGCACTGAAGGTTCCTAAGAGCACAGTGGCCTCCATAATCCTTAAATGGAAGAAGTGTGGGACAACCAGAACACTTCCTAGACCTGGCCGTCCAGCCAAACTGAGTAATCGTGGGAAAAGAGCCTTGGTAAGCGAGGTAAAGAAGAACCCAAGGATCACTGTGGCTTAGCTCCAGTGATGCAGTAGGGAGATGGGAGAAAGTTCCACAAAGTCAACTATAACTGCAGCCCTCCACCAGTCAGGGCTTTATGGCAGAGTGGCCCGACGTAAGCCTCTCCTCACTGCAAGACATATGAAAGCCTGCATAGAGTTTGCCAAAAAACACATGAAGGACTCCCAGACTATGAGAAAAAAGATTCTCTGGTCTGATGAGACCAAGATTGAACTTTTTGGTATTAATTCTAAGCGGTATGTGTGGAGAAAACCAGGCACTGCTCATCACCTGCCCAATACAATACCAACAGTGAAACATGGTGGTGGCAGCATCATGTTATTGGGCTGTTTTTCAGCTGCAGGGGCAGGATGACTGGTTGCAATTGAAGGAAAGATGAATGCGGCCAAGTACAGAGATATCCTGGAAGAAAACCTCATCCAGAGTGCTCAGGACCTCAGACTGGGCCGAAGGTTCACCTTCCAACAAGA
>JACXGM010002271.1:0-10233 GCA_016801145.1 Umbra pygmaea
AGCCTTGGTCTTGTCCCAGGCAGAGTCAAACACCAGGTGTCTGGTGATGGGGGGGGGGGGAACAAAAACAAGAGCATTTCACTGTAGGGCTGGGCAATATGGCCAAAAAATGATATCACGATATAAAACAGATATTTTTTCGATACGATATCCCTGACGATATATTTAAATGTATATAGGAACTGCTGTGACTTGATTATATCAAAGTGTATACTCTGCTGTATAGACAAATAACAACAAAACATAATAAAAAAATATTTATCGATCTTGTTACATTTCTTATTCAGGTAAAAATGAACTACAAGCATTACGAAATACTCCTCATTTGTTGGATGTTTCTTTGTTTCAGAACAGAACAAGCTGTTATCACGATATGTCGATATCGGATATTCTTCTCGATATTATTTTTAAAAATTAGATAACGATAAATATTGAATTATCGCCCAGCCCTATTTCACTGCAGCGCTGTCCGGGAGAATATGTTCCACCCGTGCCTTGTTCAAGGCTATTGGGTTGGTTGTGGGGGAGCCGAAATAGATAAGATGTGGTGACTTCTTGGGGTAGCAGCCGCATTCCAATCTGCCCGTCTGGTCCCTCTTGAGTCAATTTGGTCAATTTTGGTCTCCTAAACGATCCACTTTCCTTTGCAAAGCTGCGAGCTTCTCCGTGATGTTAACTAACTTGTGGTATAGACCCAGTCTGAGTGCAAACGGCTCTGCCCACTGTTTCAATCATGACGGGCAGCCCTGTGGGCCAATGAACAGCTGTCACCGTCTTCTTAATTTCACGATAAACCAGGGCAACGCCTAATCCCATCAGCAGAAGACCTGTTATCATGGTTCCGAATAGGTAGATATCTTCAACGTCCTCCACGGAAAGAGCCGCCAGACACATGACCCGCCACCTCGCCCATGCGTCCATCGTGTAGCCAGCTGCATACGTTCCGTCAGGGCAGTCAGGTTCCCCCGAACCCCCGCTTCTTGTTGAGAATATGGTGTCAATTGCGCTTAGAGACCAGTTGATCAAATCCATAATTTCCTCAGTTTGGAGAGCAGTGCTGCGAGAGGCTCTCAGAGTACAGGACAAAGACGAGACAAGAGCCAGCAGGGAAGATAAGGGAAGGGAGAGGGAGAAAATGCGACCGCCTCCGTTGAGAGCCAAAGAGAGATTTAATTATCAGCTGATAAAACCACACAGTGCATGTGTGTGGAATCCATCAACCTCAGCAGCTCTATTAATTCCAAATATCGCAACTGGTAGTTTGCATTAAATTATCACCATTAGAACATGTGAATATATTATAGAAAAATGTATTCATAAGCAGATACATAAGCATCATCTGATTGTAATTATTAACAGTAGAAGATAAGGTTGCCTATACGTAGTTATCAAAAATGACTACCTCGCATTCTATTAATGCTCTCATCCTTGCCCGACTGACCTGTGGAAGACATAGAAGGTCATAGAAGTGATAATAAAGCGCCAGTCAGAGCCTTTCGCCACCAAGTGGGCTACCTAAAATGGAATTACGTTAGAAATTTAGACAATACTGTTTATGCAGTATATGAACATAGACTTTGTCAAATTTCATGTAATTTTGTCAAGCACTAAACACTGAGAAACATCAGGCAACATGGGCTGAAATAACAAGATATTTTAGGTGTGTGTGAATACTTTAACATTGGTAGGCTTATCGCACTAATAAGGATATAGACGAAAATCCGAACAACTTGTGTTCAACTGCATTGTCGTTTGCACATTTGATTTATTACTATATCAAATGTGAACTAACCAGCAGCGTATTTTCAGTATAAAACAGCCTAATTACATTGATTTGTATGTGGGCCGAGTCGGCTATAAACTCAACCAGCAGTAAACGCTAGAGATTGCTAACTAAGAAGGAAAAACACTAAATTTAATGTTTTCAATCAGTAATCAAATATATTTTAAACAATATGAAGAATAGGATTTATATAGGATTTTGACTATCCAAAATATTAAACATGTTTTTTCTAAAGAAAAAATAGTTTTGAAATTCTTTGTCTTATTGCCAACAATGAGTGACAATTATCCGTCAGGTTCTTCTAAGATGCCACACATAATGTAGACCCTAGGTTTAGAGTTTTGTTTTCAAAGTTATTTATTTTATTTGCACTGTTAAGCAAATACCTTGCACTGAAATTGTTTTTTATACTGGCATAGCAAATTTGTGCAATTTGTTTTGGAATGTGGAAAACATCCCACTTCATAATTTTTTGGTAACATTTAAGTTTTTATATTGTTCATGGCACATGTGACATTTTATGTGCTGGCCATTCAGTTGAGTTTAAAATAGAATGGACACAACAAAATAACAAACACTTGTTTTTTTATTAGCCGTTTAGTTTGGTTGACTAATCAAAAAAATTGTCAAAAGATTAGTTGTTAGAAAATTAGTTGTTAGTGGCAGCACTAGTGTGTATAAGTAAAACCAAAGAATCTCTGCTATTGAAGGTGCTATTACGGTACGCTCATAAAGCATCCAGTGTGGTTTCGCCGAGAAAGGCTGCATGTGGAGGCGAATGAACTGCAGGAGTCTGTGTTGGTGGGGAGGCGTAGCTCTGCATGTAGCTGGCCAATCACAGAACTATGTGAACACAGACACAGCTAGCAGTAGAAGTACAACCAAATAAAGATTTCACACAATTCATGATTGCATGATACTCATGCTCGGAAATAGTACATTAGCCTTTCCGGATACTTCTTTCAGCCGAGTTACTTGCTCATCCCTAGTTAAAACACTATTATTCCAAAACAAATTTCCTTATTTGGTGTTTTGAGGAATGTGACGGAAAGCGCTGTCTAACACGTTGGTCGAAACTCTCTCATAGGTGCTCAAATGGGTTGATTTCTAGTCTGTGAATGCCATAACATATGATTCACATAGTGTGTATTCTTATCAAATCTTTCAGTTATCCCTCATTCACTTTGGATTGGGCTATTGTAATCCCGGAAGAGGTACACATCCTTCACCAAGAGATAAAGGTGATCACTCAGAATAACAAATGGACCCAAAACATGCCAGAAATATGCCTCCCAAAGCATCTGCATTCATTAGGTTTTTGGCCAATTATTATCAGCCAAAGATAAATAGCATTGTATGCTTTTTGTTGGGTCTAATCACATCATTAATGCATATTACTAATTTACCAGAACATTGTTTACATGTTCAATTGTTTACATGTTCCTACTTTTATTCATATTGGTCCATTTTGGGAATCAATCCCAAAACCCTGGTGCTTACAGCCATTGTGCGACATTGGTGGTGGTCAGTTTACTGTAGAGCAGGGGTCCGTTCTTCGTACATTGCTAACTCAGTTAGCTGGATTTGATAGTTGACAATTTAGCATGATCTTGGATTGTTTGGATCTTCGACGCTCATCCTGGACTTTCCTGTACTTGCTGTCATACCATCAGGTGCATACGCTTAAACCTGCTCGGGAGCAGGTTTACTTAATGTAAACAGGATAAGATCACAGATTGTGTTCTAAATTTAAATTATACTTCTAGTATACTTTTTTAACCATAAATGTGAATTTAATATATTTAAGTATATTTGAAGTATGCTTTAAAAAAATATACATACCAAAATAATATATTAGAAGTATATTTAGGATAAATAAAATAAATTTCAAGTACAACGAAGTATACTTTTTTTGCTTGGGAGTGTAAATTTGCAGGTAACTTAATATTTAAGATATTTAAAATAATATCATATCGCATTAAAAAACGACTTGAATAAAACCCAGCTAGCACAGAGCTGGCGGGATGCCGGCAGTTACAGCTGATGGTACGATAGCTTTTTGCTCATCATTTAACGTGCGGTCCATCGGCGGCAGTCTTGGAGCCTGAGTGGTCCACCAGCGGGTGAGGAGTTTTAGACAGAGATCCTCCGGGAATCCTACGCACTCATACTGTTGTTCCAGTCAGTCCATCAGCCGTGTATAGGCTATATACTAGGTTAGGCTTATGTTCTAGATTTCTAATGAAAAATATTTTTAACTATTTAGAAAATTGGTTACATCAACATTCAAATACAATACAAACACAATTACATTTATTTTTAAATTCAAAATTGAATTCAGTTATAAACCATATTTAATTTTTTCTTTTTCTTATTTATGTTAGATGACTTTATTACATAATTTTATTCTGAGCCTAACAAAAGTGAACCTTTCCATAATACAGGTGATTAAGGCAGGATCCGGCTTGGTGACAGGGGCTATGCCTTCAGGCAGTATATCATGACACCATTCCCTGACCCAAACTCCGGACCACAATCCCGTTACAACGCAGCCCTGTGGTGGAGAAAAACTTCAAGCAATAACCGTTGCTCTGCTGTGGAAAAAAACTGGGCGGGCTCTTTGGCCATGATGAGCAGCAAATAGCATTGTTGCTGATCAACGTTTCTACTATTGATACATCTTCCCTGTTATGCCAACTCGCGTATGCACAATCATCTAAGATGACTCAATCCGGCGATACAAATCGTAAACGGCAGGTGTGTTCGAAGAACCAAATTAGCCAGATCATGATTAGCCCGATGAAGTCATCTTGGATGTGTCATTTGATTTCCAATGGTTTAAGCAACGTACGAAGAACGGACCCTGATGATATGACTATCAACAAACTATCTGTTGATAAGCAACTAATTGTGTAGTTTAATGGTAGGCATAGGGTTTGGAATATGTTTTAGGGTAATGGTTAAGGTTAGGGTTATCATTAGGGGAAGGGTTAAGGTTAGGATTAATATCTACCAATATATTCTGTATTCATAAATATGTTATTTCAATAATATTAATTATTAATTAATTATAGCCCTAAATGTTATCAATTGGAAGAACTAGTGTAAATTGTAGAATCCAATTACATGACAAAAGAACATCTCAGAAGTGCAATTACGTAAAATATGCACATATGAACCTCAGTGTTAAATAGTAGAATTGTTTGCTAGGGAAGGGGTCGAGGATGGTGGATGGGCATCTAAATTAGTGACTCTATATTAACCTTAATCCTAAACCTAATATCGGTAACATCATTCCTAACCTTAACCCTAACCTAAGCTGTGAACATTAGATTATTATTTTAATTAATCGGGAATGTCTGGAATTCTGCAAGGAAACATGAAGGTGAAATGTAATAAAAGGACTAATACAGACTCATGTTTAAAGTGCAGCTGCAACGTACTGGAAATGTGTATATAATATCATATAATATCATTTATATTTTCAAATTAGTTCCCTGAGAACGTAATTTGGGAGAATCTGAGAGGTATGGTTGCGATTGTCACACATATCTAGGCTGCTACAATTCCCATATGTGTCAAACTCAATCAATTCTGCATGCCAACCAAGTCCCACAGCACATATCGCAATGAACTTTGCTCATCTGTCATTGGAAATGTAAACTGCCGCACCACATAGTGAACCAACAGTTTAGAAGAGAGCAGTTAACACAAGCACAACCTAAATTACATATGGTCAAATATATTGTCAATAGCAGGCCACATAGCTATCATAGTCATTAAGAATGGTACAGCTCACCTCAGTAACACACAGTATGTAAAGAGCTCGTGGACACATCCATCAGATACAACCGAATCGACGACACCTCACAGATCTCCTCCACTCCATTATTTCTGAACAGTGCATTAGAGGCTCATCTGTCTTTCTTAAGAAAACTGCAGGGAAAAGTGTGCTTGCGACTCAAATAGGTCCACATACGCCTTCCCAAATCGAGCCCATAACAACTACAGTGACATATTTGCTATGGACCTTAGTGATCACTCCCCCATAGAAAAACCAAACCCTGCCTTATTACAAAAAGGAATTTCAAATATCTGGAAAATGAAGGGTTTCTCAAACTCAGCAAAACAGCTGAACCCAGCTGGGTACTTTTACTTGTACTTCTGCCACCTCTGCTGAACTCTCATACTGTTTCAGCTAAGAAATGAATTTGGTCTTGCTATTGACTAGCTGAAAGTCAAGCAACTCAGAACCAGGTGTACCATCACTGTAAAAAAGGCTAAATCAATTTATTATTTAAATAATACACTACCTAACAGTCATGATGATCCTACTAAAATGAAGTAGCCACTCTTCTCTGCCTAATACGATTCAATTTAATTCTAAAATGGTAATTGATGTTTGTGATGTCTTGAATACACAACTTATTACAGCTGCCAATTTATTTAAAAGTAGAAATGGCAATGATATCAAGCTCTCAGAAAAGACTGATAATGAAGGTACTACCATGTTGAGACAACCTGTTTTTTTTCTCACAAACGTTTGTTAGCTAATGCTGTGGACTCATCTCTCTAATTTCAACGGGTTACACATGAGTTAGTTTTTGAAGCTGTTTTAACTATTGATACAAAAAATGAAACTGGGGAAGATGATCTTCAGCCTTGTCTCCTGCAGCTTGCTGCAACTATTATTGCGGAGCCACTAGCTCGCATTTTTAACTCATCCATTTTTACATGTATAATTCCTAATGTTTGGAAGACACTTCTAGTACTTCCATTTTTTTATAATTCTAATAAGTACGTACCTATCTCTAGGCTTTTTTGTTTTGTGAAAATATTTGAAAAAATTATTATCCTGTGCTACTTTTTCAATAGAAGTTATATTTTGAATGCATAGACGTCTGGCTTCAGACCAGGTCATAGTAACATTGCTGCTACTATGGTCCTCCTGCATGACATAAGTGGTGTGATAAAATAAACACTGTGCACAGCTCTGTTTATTGATTTATCTAAAGCTTTTGACACTATGGGTCATCCATTACTTCTTAAGAGTCTGTCATCAATTGGACTCGACCTCGCTACCTGTACAATAGATGGTTTGAAAATGATTTAACAGGTAGATTGAACTGAAACTGGTACTTGATGAAGGCAAAACTAAGTGTATGATTTTCTTTCAAATGCACATGAGATGACTTATGTATTTGTACATTGACCTTGTTCTTGCTTATAAATATGTTGGGCATTTGAATGATAATACTTTAAAATTTATGTTGATCAGTTGGTTAAAAATAGCCAGGACAGACTAAGTCACGATGGTGAAGTTGGTCATGGGTTCAAGCCCAACATGGGTTCTTTGGCTTTCCTCAGGACCGCTGCACGAGGCCTTGTTAATTTGGCTATGAACTATCTTCTGTAAGTCTATCCTACCACGACACTCACCAGCATCTCGTGTTCAGATCAAGTGCCTATGAATTCAATATCGGAAGTATAGTCGGTGAACGTAATGTTCCTGTGCATTATCTGGCTAAAGGCTACCGTGTTAAGTAAACAGTGCAAAAAGAATCGGCAGCTCAGGGTGACATGAATTTGGAAGAACCATTTGCGCTCCCCTCGTCATCTCACAGATTTGTACAAGGAGTTGTGGAGCTTCCGACAAGGCAGGATTAGAGGTAATTCATCCCTCACATATGGAATGAATTACAATGCACCTTTAAGTTAGAGAACTAGTGTCTTTTGGGAATTTTAGACGTTTACTTGAAGCTTGTCCACTGAACTATGTTCTCTTCCCATACGGGGATGTTGGGAATTAGGATATATAAAGATTACTTTTAAGCAGAGATGGATCAGAAAATCAACTGCGGAAGAATAACACAGAAAAGAAAAATTTAGAGTGGAAGTCAATAAAGGGCAAAGCTCTCTGCACTAGTTGAGTCCTACCTGTGTATGTGCCTGAAGCTAGGAAACTAATATACTATTTTTTTTTTGCTTGGTATCACTTTCCATGTGAGTGAAAACATTATGTTTATT
The DNA here is from genome assembly GCA_016801145.1 of Umbra pygmaea. Classification (NCBI taxonomy): domain Eukaryota; kingdom Metazoa; phylum Chordata; class Actinopteri; order Esociformes; family Umbridae; genus Umbra; species Umbra pygmaea. Next base: position 7,811 of record JACXGM010002271.1, read on the forward strand.
TTGTAGGGGTGAACGCTAATAATCTCATTAATTTAAAGCACTGAAGCATACATTTTCATCTAAGGAATTGATCAGTCTGAGCGTCTCATAATGATAATGAAACTATAAAAAGATCTGACAACCAAAATAATTAACCAATACAAATTGTAAAAACTCTCTAACCTAAAAAAGTAAAAAGAGCACTTAAATAGATAAAGGAGCACGAAGTATAACTGTGGGCTTGTTTTTTGGCCACCCAAGTCGGTAGTTATTGCATCCGGAAGCAGATCTTACTAACACTAATTATATTTTATGCTATTTATTAAGGTAAACTTTAGGTCATTTGTAATATGAAATAATCATATTCAGGTGGAATAAATAAAACCTCAATATATTCAGTGACTGAGTAGCTTTGATACTTCACAAAACATCCATATGTAATTGGGCTGTGTGATGAACTATTTACCACCTACAGTATGTCTTTTGTACATGTATGTCACACAATAACATTGGGACAGCCAAGGAACTGGATATACTACGTTCTCAGAGTGTCTATCTGTAATTAAGACAATCAAGTAAGTTAATTAGCATTCTGAAATAACCTACCTCCTCTGGGACTCGAGGTGGTTATTTTAAAACTAACTTCCAGCATGTGTAGTTGCTTGTTGTCTTTAGAGAATTGAGTCACTAACAGAAAGTGTTATCGTAAAGAGAAAGCACTCTCAGAGGTTGTGTTTGTTGTAGAAATTGCCACTATGCTGGAACCTTTATTATTACTATTGAACATGCCTACGATTTGTCACTTGATATAGTATATCTTGCTACTCAACTACACTGCTCAAAAAAATTTAAGGAAACCACAATCATCACAGTATAACACCAAGTCAATTAAACTTCAGGGATATCAATCTGACCAGTTAGGAAGCAAAAGCAATTGTGAATCAATGTCACCTGTTTTGGTGCAAATGACAGTGACAACAAATGCACTGGAGAGGCCACAGCAAGTCAACCCCAAAAAAGGGATTGGTTTTGCAGGCGGTCGCCACAGACAATTGCTCTTTTAACCAATGCTGGGTCTTTATGAAATTCAAACTACATTTGTCCTTAGCATGTTTGATGTGGAGCCTTGAAGGGAACTCAACTTCTCATAAAGGCTGTGTTTCACAAGTAAGTTAGCTCTCTAAACGACTTCAGGATAAATAAACACATTGTGGCTGCGGAAGTGGAGCTTGTCTCTGCCCTGCCTCTGTAGGATGCGCTCCTTGTCACAGTACTGATTTAAGCAGTCATAAATAGTCCTAGGTTTGGTGATGTCAAATCCACCCTCTGGGGGAGGGCCAATGCAGTGGGCTATGTCCAGCTTCAGTGGTGTCCAACCGATGGTAGGTCCAAGCAACTCAGAAAGAATGTCTGATATAAAGTTAACCGAGTACCGTCCTTATTTCTCCAGTATATCAATCAATCAAAGATTGCAGGTTGAGAGCGAGCATCCAGGTCATTGGCTTGTCAGCTTTTTTTTCTGGAATGTGTTAATGTGCTTATAAAACAGTTGTCAACATTTCATTTATTTTTTAAATGTAGCATTTTTAGCTAAATAAGAAGGGTAATCTTCTCCCATTAATGTACGCCCTCTGACTGTTACCATATTAATGCGCCATATAGAACAGGTGTTCTCCATTTTTGCTGATCGCTGGTTACAAGGTCTGGGCCCGTATTTATCAAGCTTCTTAGAATTACTCTTAAGAACACTGCTAAAACTTGACTTAAGAGTAAGAAAATTCTTGGTTCAAAGCTGCGCTTAAAAGTTAGTTATCAAACATCCCAGTCCTACTTTTAGTGAAGTGTAGGACTAAATCTTAAGTGTCAGTCTTAGAGCTGATTCACGACACTTTGCTGTGCCGCAAACAAGATTTTGGATGACGACATAGGCAAGATCCAATCACTGAATAGATGTACTTGTTTAAGAATATTCTTAGATAAATTCACATTCAATGGTGACATTCATAAGAGGAGTTGACATTCAACAAACATCTGACAAAGAATTTCAAGAGAATTTATTATGATATACACATTGCAAATTAAAGATCAAAAAAGGTTTCCAACACCTTTTCCACTATTTCTCAATTAAATATTGCAAACGAGTGTGCTGTTCACTGACCTACCTATATATAGCCTAGAGTTAATGATGTAATCATATAGCCACCATGGATTCCAGAAGATAACCGAACTGGAGAAAATAAGAAACACTGTTTGCTGTAGTTGAATTTCTGAGTGGAGAATGTGGAATCTGCGCTTCCACTGGCCAGTCCCTCTCCACCACACTTCGTGTAATACGATGTGCCCTGTGAAGGGATATATTATATATCGCCTATATTAGGATCCAGTGTTCTATAAATAAACTATAAAACAATTGTGAATTGAGCTTACAAAAAGGCTACCTGTGT
>JACXGM010002271.1:10333-21431 GCA_016801145.1 Umbra pygmaea
CTACTGGCAACTCTTAACCACTTAAGAGACCTCTCGATCTGTCTTAAATAACTGGGAGAGTAAGAGTGATTCTTAGCTTTGAGAAATTTGATAACTTGCTTTTACACTTAAGTTTGAGAGTATGAGTAAATTCGGTCAATTCTCAGCACTTAAGACTAAAATGGCACTTTGAGAAGCTTGATAAATACGGGCCCTGGTTACCATACGCACATACATGAGAGTTTTACATAGTTAGTAATTAATTTTCACATATTTCAAAGTATGCTTTTTTAATGTTTTGTTTATGCTTTTTCATGTATTGGTTGCAATAGTTCAATCATTTTAGTCGCTACTCAGTATATTTTGTTTTGTATCTACGGACCGAACCTAGCTGTTCGTTCTAGTTATTTCATTGCCAACCTGTCTGTTGAAGTTAATTCCTTCTGTTTACCAGCCAACTCGTACAGATAAAAAAGGCAGTAGCCAGTATCTCTACAATGGCCAGGAATAACAGCAAAGTAGCTGGATTTGCATACTTAAAGGGGATCAATGAAGAAATGCTATAATTTGTCTATGTTCCTAAATGGTTTGAACTAATTATTTGACTGGCTCGCTCATCAGTCAGGTCTCACTCAGGGAGCTAATGTGAGTATTATGTCAATAGGTAATATGGGTCTCAGAGGTTGTGCCCACCCTGCAAACTCATTAGAGTCACTATATAGCTCTGGTTTGATTGACAGCTCTGCCAACGGTACTTCCTCCACTTTAACTATATGTCAAACAATACGTCACACAATTGTTGGGGATTCCCTGCCTGACACTCAGTAAGGGAATGCCTGCAATAGCTTTGAGAAACACAGTCAGGTTTCAAACTACAGTAAAACAATGATTCTATTTAGATTGTGCTAAAATATAAACAAAATAATATATATATAGACTGAAATGGGGGGCTTAAATTTTTTTTGCAGTTGCGGAAGTCGCAGACTGTAGCTTCATAGCGATTTAGGAACATAGACTAATTATAGAATTTCGTCATTGTTCCCTTTTAAACTTTTCCTCTATTAACATTCATCGAACTATTGTACATCCATATCGAGCTACAATAAATAGTTTTGCATGGGATAGAAAAGTCTGAAGTATGGCTTTTTCTGGAATTATGATAGAATATTATTCTCACATTTAACCAATCCGATTGCAGGTATCTCAGAACCCATTTTACAATTGGTATTAGAGGCTTGAGGTAATTTATATTAAAGTTTTATTATTTGAATGTTGAAAAATAATTAATTTTTCCTGCTTCTACCACATCAGCTTTGAGGCCTAAATGAAGAAACAGGAGAAATGAGGAAGCATAAGGATTTTAGTTGCTTTGACAGGGGCCAAATTGTGTATATATAAACACATTAGTATTGTTTTGTTTAGAATGAATATGAACTTTAGTCAGTAGTTTATAGAATATACATATATAGATTCATTTTAAACACATAGACCCAACTGAGAACTTGACGTAATAACATATTCAGTGTTGGATAATAACAGAAAAATGACTTGGAAAATTATTAACTATGAATTCACTTGATTAAAATTACAAACACAGTGGCAGAGGTCATACAGCCGTATGCAAAAGTTTAGGCACCTCTGACAATTTCCATAATTTTCATTTATATATAATTGGGTGTTTGGATCAGCAATTTTATTTTGATCTATCAAATAACTGAAGGACACTGTAATATTTCAGTATTAGAATGAGGTTTAAGGGATAAAATGTGCAATATGCATCAAAACAAAATTAGACGAGTGCATAAATCTGGGCACCCCAACAGAAATATCACATCAATATTTAGTTGAGCCTCCTTCAGCAGAAATAACAGCCTCTAGACGCTTCCTATAGCCTGTAATGTGTGTCTGGATTCTGGATGAAGGTATTTTGGACTATTCCTTCAAAACATCTCCAGTACAGTTAGGTTTGATGGTTGCCGAGCATGGACAGCCCACTTCAAATCAGATTTTCAGTGATATTCAAGTCTGGGGACTAGGATGGCCATTCTAGAACATTGTAGTTGTTACTCTGCATAAATGCCAGAGTAAAGTTTGAGCAATGTTTTGGATCGTTGTGTTGTTGAAATATCCAGCCCCGGCGTAACTCCAACTTTGTGAGTGATTCCTCTACATTATTCTCAAGTATCTGCTGATATTATGTGAAACCATGTGACCCTCAACTTTAACAAGAGTTCTGGCACACAGCCCCACAGCATGATGAACCTCCACCAAATTTTACTCTGGGTAGCGATAGATTGCCTTGGAATGCTGTGTTTTTTGCCAACATGCATAACGCCGTTTGTTATGACCAAATAACTCCATCTTTGTTTCATCAGTCCACACCACGGCTTATCCAAATGTGCATTTACATACCTCAAGCGATTCTGATTGTGGCGTGTGTGCAGTGGCGTGTTCCACATCACTCTACTGTACAGCAAAGTCTGATAAATTGTTGAACAATGCACTGTGACACCATCTGCAGCAAAATGATGTTGTAGGTCTTTGGAGGTGGCCTGTGGGCTGTTTTTCACCGTTCTCACCATCCTTCGCCTTTGCTTCTCTGATATTTTACTTGGCCTGCCACTTCTGGCCTTAACAAGAACTGTGCCTGTGGTCTTCCATTTCCTCACTATGTTCCTCACAGTGGACACTGACAGCTTAAATCTCTGTGATAGCTTTATGTAGCCTTCCCCTAAAACATAATGTTGAACAATCTTTGTTTTCGGGTCATTTGAGAGTTGTTTTGAGGCCCCCATGTTGGCACTCTTCAGAGGAGAGTAAAAGAGAACAACAACTTGCAATTGGCCACCTTAAACATACAATATGTAGTTTTTGGCCGCTAGGGGTCTCTCAATCAAAACAGTAGCAAAAGATGTTCTTGGATGACGTTGGGAAGTACCATGGGATCATGGGTTTTGTTATCGTCGTCAATAATAACCTTACAATCTGGCGTCTCCAGCAGAAAAAAATGTTCCCTGGCAAAGTAATGTATTGTTAAAAATATCATAACTTTATTCACGTTATGTTTGGCGAATCCCTGTAACTTACAACAACTAGAGCAGTCAAAGGTTATATGATGCCATTGACGGAAGACAAAATGAAACATCCTGTGTCTTCTAATTATGTTAAAAATGTATCTGGGTTTGAACGTTGGTAAAAACCTTTAGGATAATGTTAGTACACAACTAATAAATATATATAATATAGTTAATGCAAAGTATGTCTTTTGTTATTGTTTTGGAAAACTACATATTTTACCTTTAAATACCTTTTCCCATGATTGGATGCACCTGTCTATGAAGTTCAAGGCTTATTATTGAGCTCACCAAACCAGTTGTTTGTTCCAATTAGTGCTAGGGTAGTTACAGGTATTCAAATCACCAAAATGACAAGGGTGCCCAAATGTATTCACCTGTCTAATTTTGTTTTGAAGCATATTGCACATTTTCTGTTAATACAATGAACCTCATTTAACTACCAAAATATTACTGTGTCCTTCAGTTATTTGATAAAATTGAAATTGCAGATCCAAATACCCAATTATTTATAAATGAAAATCCTGGAAATTTTCAGTGGTGCCTAAACCTTTGCATATGACTGTAGATGACTGGGTTAGAGCATCTCCAAAACTGTAGCTTATAAAATTTATATATATGTTTATATATTTTGCATTTCTACAAAAACATGTATTGGTATTGTGTCAAGCAATGTTTCAGTAATTACTGCTACTGATCTAAACACAAAAAGTCCAAGTGAATTTGTTCTAAATATATTACTAATACAAAAGATAAAGTCATTGATTGCACAAGTGTTCAACCCCTTTGCTATGACCAGTATAAGCAGTAGTGGGCCGTCAGGGCCTGCAAAGCCTTCTCTGCAGTCCCAAAGACAGAATCAGAAATGTATTTTTGTACTTCTTTAATATATTTTTTTCATTAACACTATATATATATATTTTACAAAGTTAATTTCAATTAGTCTATAAGGTAATATCATTGCTACAGTACGCTCTTTTGAGTTGCCTTGCTTTGCTTTTAGCGCAGCTCATATAAATGAAAGCCAATACGATTTTTTGATCTGTGTTGTCTCCGGGTAGACTGGGGTATTCAGAATTCAGAGTGAATACCGTTTGCTGTTGAAGCCCATAAGGACCATGTTGTTGATTGTCATATTTTTAACCAATCAGATTTCAACTTGTGTGTTCTTTGACCAACTAAAGTGTTTCTGCAAGCCTAGCCTTACGTCAGCATCATTTCTGTTGCTGATAGGAGTGGCAGTTCAATAAAGTTCAATAAAAAAAATTCTAAAAAAGTTTGCCATCCGAACAAGAACTGGCTTACACCCGTCTCCGATTTTTTTAAACTTTCGATTTTTAGATTTAGATTTTTTACTTTTAGCAGAATGGCAGATGTAGGTGAAGAAGTAGCTTTTGTGGCGAATATATGACTGGGCAGGATCAACTCTTAGCACTGGGCAAAATCTTTTGTTGGAACTTAATGCAAAGGTGTGCTGTACAACCGCGCCATAGAAGTCTTTTTAAAAGAGAAAGGAGGACGGACTTTGTTTTCAAATAACGAGCAGCTTTGGTGAGTTTGATGTACTTTTACTACCAGGGCCTTAACCAGGGATGGGCCAATATCGATACCAGTACTTGGTATCGGGCCCGATACTGGGCATAAATACCAAGGGGGTAGTCTTAGACATAAGATCTCTCACCTCCACTCACCTCCACTCATCTTCCTCCAGCCTCACCCACCTACTTGGTTGTGAGAGAAGCCAAAGACTGAAGCTCATGAACGCGCATTGTTGCTACCGGATGCTACAACATCTTAATACATCCATGGTTGCTATAACAACACAAACAAACTGTTGCTAGTGCCCATGTCGGTTGGGCCGCACAACACGGAAGATCCGGGTAATTTGGAGCTCCATGTTTGCTTCATGCGCTTTTGAGCAACTTTAATTGGAATGAACGACGCTTCATGACGTACGCTCTATCCAGTTCTCTAAATCCACCATGATAAGTACTCATACTTGTGAAAAAGGCCCGATACTCCAAGCCTATACTTCCTCCACATTTAAGAGCGCCATACTGCACATCGCTTTACAGATTAGCCATAGATGGCCACAGTTTTAAATCTGATTCACGTAAATGTTTCAATGGAAATGTCAAGCCCTATGCATATATTTCATATTGATGATAACAACAGTCTACTTCGTCATTCAGAAACCATGCTTATAAAGCTGTAAAACTGTCTTTATTGCTATTTAAAAAAGGAAGAAAAGCAATTTAAACGCGCCTAAAATGCATAATCATTCCAAAGACGGAGCCACGCGTTAGCTATTGAAAAAAAAACTATTTTCCTTAGCAGTTGTCCAGTAGAGTTCAAATGGCGAAATGCGATATTGTTTATCTCATTGCTATTTTCATGTAGCCTAATATTTGTTAAATTATAGGTAAAAATATTAGAATCCTCAAGGAAATGTGCACATTTAAGTACAGGAACGAACGAAGGATGCAAGTTAGGCAGGGTAGGGCTATTCGGTGTATACTATAACTGTAAAATGGTAAATGGTAAATGGACTGCATTTATATAGCGCATTTTCTGACCAACAATGGCCACCAAAGCGCTTTACATTGCCTCACACTCACCCATTCATTCACACATTCATACACCGACGGCGGTGTCAGCCATGCAAGGCGCCAGCCAGCTCGTCTGGAGCAACTGGGGTTAGGTGTCTTCCTCATGGATGAACACTTGGCCAGGAGGACCGGGGGATCGAACCACCAACCTTCCGGTTAAACAACCTATTTGACCCACTGAGCCACTGCCGCCCATAGTGTATATCTGTTAACATTGTGTAACATAGTGTATATCTGTAACTGTAGAAAACAGCATGAGGAACGCCCCAGACCTAGCCTTTGAAAGCCATCTTCAGGGAGAAAAGACAAATGTCAGTAGTTTGCTAAACTTCTGGGTGAACAAAATAGTGGTATCTCTGAGTTCTTACATACTAATGTTAAACAGACACACTGTATCCTGGCGCCAGGCCTTTTAGTACTTGTTAATTATTACTGCTTGCTTGTTTTAGATCACTACTGGTGTGAAGCATGTTCAGATCGTATATATATATATATATATATAGAGGTCTATGGTTCAGATTCAGTGGTTTTAGCGGGCTGTGCCTTTGAGTGAACCTGCATGTGCGTTTGATCCCCAGCTTGTCTGCAATCTCTGGGGAAGTCTGTTGAATCCTGATTGTTCCTTCTGGCATTTTTGCATGTTTGTGGTGTTGTGACTGGGTGTTCTGAGTTAGTTCTTGTTTAATTGGTTAGGACATTGATTTTGGCTATTCGATGGCTACAGTATGTGTAATGCAACATCCTGTCATAGTGCGTAATAGTGGTACATTCTTATGGTTTCAGTTATGTCGGATCAATTAGTGTATTGTAAGTCTCATAGGTGTTGAGCCTTGTGTTAAATAACCTTTATTGAGTGAAATAAACTTATCTTCACTATGAATATGAGGTGCATTATATGCCGAATGACAATAACCTATAGCCCTAGAATGTCATTGTGAGGTTATTATAATGTGTTTTAATTTCGGGAAGATAGTGAAGGCCTAGGTGTAAAATGCACGGCCCGCCACTGTGTATAAGGAGTGGTGCAGTCAATTAATTAGCTGAATGGAGTCCATCTACTCTATGTACAATAAGGTATTTCATGATTTCAGGTTTGATCTCATTTGATCAGTACAATTTCTAACGAAAACTGAAGACAAAGGAAGTTTCAATGCTATTGCCTGGCAGGATATAAGAACATTTTCCAAAGTATTAAATATCCCTAGAACAGTGTTAAATGTGCACTGGTGTGCTAAGCCGCTGACTTGCTGTGTATGCTACATCAGGTTAGTCAGTTGAAGCCTGACATCTTCTACCAGAAGCCTCAGCATGAGGCATCGCTGCCTTAGATATGGGGTAGATGAATCTGATTATCTACCCGTTATCAAGTCATTCTCCAATGACTCCTTGTGTGCATATCAGGAGCCTGTAAGGGCAATTGGTGAGTGTAATAACCCCATGCATGAGCTGACTAAAGAGTTGTGGAGTTGCCGACAAGGCAGGGTTAGGTGTAATTGGACAAGACCAATTCGAACGGGAGAGTGAAAATAAAAAATGAGTGGAATGGTTTTCTACACTAGTCCAAAGTCTTTAGCTAGTCCGTCTTCTTTTGTCCTTGATTTTCTTTCCCAATTTTTCTCCCCTCCCAATTCCCACTGACCTTACTTTGTCAGCAGTTCCACAATTCCTTGGAGAGATGTGGGATGGCAAGTGGCGCACACATGGATCATCCAACCACATGTCGCAGAGCCGCCGATTCTTTTCACGCTGCTAATCCCACACAGAATCCTTTAGTCAGATCATGTACAGATGTTCCTTGTCTAATCTTGACAGTAAAGTTTGAAACTTACTGTGGTTTGCAACAGGGGGAGTTTAATATTTAATTTTTTGGCTATCAGGTAGCATCGGTGTGCACAACAGTTGTTAATCCAAAGCAGTGTTTGGCTTATATCTGTTTATAATTCGACTTGGTTAACATAATGTATATCTGTATCATTAAAATATTTTACCTAGTATTGTATTATAAAGTAAAATATATTATATAAGTAAATACATGAATGCTGGTGTACGCCATGCTCCATGAAGTAATACTGCTATTTTCCACAGATCTCTCTAGATGGCGCTTAGCCTAATGGAGTACTCACTGGTCTTACATACTGTACAAGAGATTGTGGGTTTAAAATGCAAGTAAGGATATGTTTTGTGGAGATAAAACTAACAAACAAATATCAAATATTTTTTACTGTTTCAGAATATTACGGTATTATTTTATAGCTTACTCTGAAAAGTAGATAAGGTACTGGAAACGAGAATGGCTAAAATAAAAGATGAATTCATGCATTCAATTTGAGGAAAAGTAATTTCTTAATTTAACTAAAGCCTTCATATTGGAACTTCTGAAACATTAAAATGTGATTTTTTTTGTTTGTTAGTTTTGTCTCCACAAAAAGAATGCAGACTCGTGTTTCGAACCGGTAACCTCTGGCTGTAAGGTGAATGATGCACAACAGCATGTTTATGGGTACAATTAATACAAGTATTAATGAGGTATACTTATAATATGTAAAGAATTATCTGCTCAGGTGACTTTGATCCAATTGAGAATATGTGGAAAGAGTTGAAAATCATTGCTTTTCACCGAAGGTCCTCACCCAACTTGAGCATTTTTGCAAAAATGAATGAGGAAAAATTGTTGTGTCCAGATGTGCAAGGCTTGTATCCAAACAGCCTTATGGGTGTAATTGCTGCAAAATGTGCCTCTACCAAAAATTGACTAAAGTGGCTTAATAAGTATGCAATCAATTATTTCCTGTTCTGCATTTGTAATTTTGTTGATAATAATTTACATCTTATTTCTAATTTAGAAATAAGGGATTTTTTGTGGCAAAAATTCCAAATGTAATTAATTTTGATATTGTTGTTGGTGTTGTGTTTTGAAATGCATAGGACGGAAGAATCTGAAAAAAAACTGCATGAAACAAGGCAATAACAGCTGTGGATATGAAACAAAAGGTTATTCTGCAGCATAATTGCAAATTCATTATTTCACAAAGAATGATGTTAGCTGACAAAGCAGACACATCTGCACGTATGAAGTGTCAAACAGACATGACAGAAGAATAGAAATTATGTTGAACACTTATGATTAGTGAGGTGGTTAAATCAGTGCCTTGATAAGTATGACTATGATATTGTCTAAATCACATTGTAAGCTTGGTCATTCATGAAGCAGTAATGCCTAGAAGGCTGTGGTCTATATTTTAACTATGTAAACTATGTAAAAATAGGTTTATAGATAAGATGGTTACATAAATATATTAGACTAGTTTATTACTGAAGTTTGTAGATCCAAGCAAATTATGAAAACTGCTCAAATACATGCATTGATGGGGAATTCACACATTTGGCAGGCTTCAAATCGACAAATCAAAAGGGGGCTAATCATGATACTAGGGAGGAAGCCAAAGTGTCACCTACTGTAGGGAGGAAGTAAGGGGGAAAAAAGCACAATTTTCCTTTGTGCAACTTGGTGCATAAAACATCGTCAAACAGGAGGAGGAGTGGCAAGGGAATAAGCTATTTCTGCTACAATCCTCTCAAGAGGGAACATAGATTGTCTCACTTCAGTGGACTTTAAGGGGAATGCTTGCCACTGATATCTGTTTAGTGAACTTGGCAATGGCACTAACAGTAACACAGTTTGAATCGAGTGCCTTACTCCACACAGTTCCTCTTAATGCTTTCACTCATCTAGGCCCAGCCTTTCTAAAACTTAATAAGCACTGACATAACATGAAGTCATTCTGAGACCTCATCTTGCAGTATTAATTTCATGATTTGCACTTGAAACACCTAATCAATGGGTTAACTGCCTACCAAGGTTAAACTGTATTTTTAGTGCTAATGGTTGCATTGTCACAGTAAAGAGACCTGCTTACCGTATTTTAGCAGATATATAATGTGCAGTAAGCATGTTTTTACAAACGGCACACCCCCACTGCTCACTATACCCAGTATTATTGTTCAGTAGTGTTGTTATTGACTAGCAATTAACAAATTGGGGTACAACATTTTGGGGTACAATTACCAAATTGGGGTACAAGCAAGTATTTCAATATTTAAACAGGCCTATCCATTTAAATGTAGAATATGTAGTTTTTGGCCACTAGGTGTCTCTCAATCAAAATAATAGCAAAACATGTACTTTGATGACATGGAGAAGTAGCGTTGGATCATGGGTTTTGTCGTCGTCGTCAATGACAACCTGCCAATCTAGCTTCTCCGGCAGAAAAAATGTTCACTGACAGAGTAATGTTTTGTTAAATATACTATAACTTTATTCACGTTATGTTTGGCGGTTCCCTGGAACTAGAGGAGTCAAAGGTTATATGATGCCATTGACGGGCGACAAAATGAAACATCCCGTGTCTTCAAATTAAAATCACAAATTTCTCTGTGTTTGAAAGTTGGTGGAAACATTTAGGATAATGTAAGTATACAACTAACAAATATATATAGGTACAGTGCCTTGCGAAAGTATTCGGCCCCCTTGAACTTTTCGACCTTTTCCCACATTTTAGGCTTCAAACATAAAGATATGAAACTGTAATTTTTTGTGAAGAATTAACAACAAGTGGGACACAATCATGAAGTGGAACAAAATTTATTGGATATTTCAAACTTTTTTAACAAATAAAAAACTGAAAAATTGGGCGTGCAAAATTATTCAGCCCCCTTAAGTTAATACTTTGTAGTGTCACCGTTTGCTGTGCTTACAGCTATATGTCGCTTGGGGTATGTCTCTATCAGTTTTGCACATTGAGAGACTGAAATTTTTGCCCAATCCTCCTTGCAAAACAACTCGAGCTCAGTGAGGTTGGATGGAGAGCGTTTGTGAACAGCAGTTTTCAGTTCTTTCCACAGATTCTCGATTGGATTCAGGTCTGGACTTTGACTAGGCCATTCTAACACCTGGATATGTTTATTTGTGAACCATTCCATTGTAGATTTTGCTTTATGTTTTGGATCATTGTCTTGTTGGAAGACAAATCTCCATCCCAGTCTCAGGTCTTTTGTAGACTCCATCAGGTTTTCTTCCAGAATGGTCCTGTATTTGGCTCCATCCATCTTCCCATCAATTTTAGCCATCTTCCCTGTCCCTGCTGATGAGAAGCAGGCCCAAACCATGATGCTGTCACCACTGTGTTTGACAGTGGGGATGGTGTGTTCAGGGTGATGAGCTGTGTTGCTTTTACGGCAATATAACGTTTCGCATTGTTGCCAAAAAGTTCCATTTTGGTTTTATCTGACCAGAGCACCTTCTTTCACATGTTTGGTGTGTCTCCCAGGTGGCTTGTGGCAAACTTTAAACTACACTTTTTATGAATATCTTTCAGAAATGGCTTTCTTCTTGCCACTCTTCCATAAAGGCCAGATATGTGCAATATACGACTGATA
>JACXGM010002271.1:21531-48179 GCA_016801145.1 Umbra pygmaea
GGTGGATTCTATTTATCATCATTAGTCATTTAGGTCAACATTGGATCATTCAGAGATCCTCACTGAACTTCTGGAGAGAGTTTGCTGCACTGAAAGTAAAGGGGCTGAATAATTTTGCTCGCCCAATTTGTCAGTTTTTTATTTGTTAAAAAAGTTTGAAATATCCAATAAATTTTGTTCCACTTCATGATTGTGTCCCCCTTGTTGTTGCTTCTTTACAAAAAATTACAGTTTTATATCTTTATGTTTGAAGCCTGAAATGTGGCAAACGGTTGAAAAGTTCAAGGGGGCCGAATACTTTCGCAAGGCACTGTATAGTGATGTCTGCTTTTTTAATGCAAATTACATCTTTTGTTATTGTTTTGGAAAACTACATATTGTACCTTTAACTGATGTCTCCTAGTCTGAATAGCCCAGTCTCTCTATTGAAGATAATCACCAACTGTCTGGATACAGTGTGCTCATAAGTTTGCATACACTGACAGAAATTATGAAATTTCTGCATTGATTTTGACAATATGATTGCTCATGCATAAAAGCTGACTGTTATGTAAGGATAGTGATCATACATTATGAATTACATAGTTGTTTGTCTCCTTTGTAAACCATTCTGATAACAGAAATCACAAAATTGGCCCTGATCAAAAGTGTATATACCCTTGAATGTTTGGCCTTGTTACTGACACACAAGGTGACACACACAGGTTAACATAGCAATTAAAAGTTAAAAATGCCACAGATGTGGGAAATTAATTGCAATTTGTGTGAATAGTCAAAAGGGTTTGCTAGCCCTCATGTGGATGCGCTGAGCAGGCTAGATGCTGAACCAAGGGGATGTTAAAGACATGGTTTTTATCATATTTAGGTAAGTAAGGTGTTTATATGCAAATTGTAAGGGCTGTGCATGAGCACTGATGCTAAGATCAAATTGTATTTATCAATGGTTATTTTCTACCAGTGTGCGTATAAAAAATCCCACTTTTTTATGCGTACACATATTCCATTAGTAAAAACATTTAGGATTGCTTATAGGCATGTTTGATAAATGACACCTGTTACAATGTCAGTATGAGTAAAAGTGTGCTTAATCAGTATTAAAAAACAAACATAAGAGTTCATAAAAAAATTAGTACAGAATCAAATCTAGGTTTTTCGCTGGAGGAACACAATTACTGAAAACAACTGTATAGCATAATGACTTGCATATACTGTAATTAATTGCATATGGTAATTTACAGTAGCTTATTGCTTATTAATACTAAGCTTATGCTTATTAAGTAATGTTAAATTACTGTACAATTGTGTGATCAAAATGTGTAATTGTCTCGGGATCTTTTTGTTGGAATTGGCTCTAGTAGTTTGCTATTAAAATTACACATGCTCAGAAAGAAAGGTGTGATTGGCTGCCCTGCTTTAGTAATGAATCAGAAGTGTTTGCCAGTGTTAGCCATTGTGCAGTACATGTTGTAAGTTGTAAAAAAAAACACAGTGTTTCTTTGGTTAATATTTCAATGGATAGCAGTAATAATCTCCAAATAATTACATACTGAAGTGTGAAATAAATACATACTGCATACATAAATAAATACTACAATGTTGTGCTTTTGTTATATATTGTACAAATCCATCCAATAATTGTACCACCCATATTATTAGTCATCAATACACTAGTACACACAATACAGCAATTTTGCTGATAATCAAGATCAAACTTTCAAAAACAAACACATTAGTGTATCTTTCTTATGCATAAATGACAGTAGAGCATTTATCCATCTAAAATTCTGCCATTTATCAATCATCTGTATATAGCTTACCACAAATACTGTGCATGTGAAACATGTGATCTGGAGTCAAAAGCCTATTTCATAGACTAATATATAAAAAAACTACATCTGCATGAATTCTTTAATACAATCTTTTTTCACATTCTAATCTTACACTGTACCCTAAAAATATTCAGTCTAGTAGTCCGCCGTTTATAGATGATTTTATTTGATTTGGTTTGTTGGAAGTAGTATCTAACATTAGAATATTGAGAAAAAAAATGATTACTGTTGGTTTATACAGTCAGGCGCCATCTTCGGAAGACAGACTCGACCAGTCAAACCACAAACTCTGTGCTACGTGAGCTGAAATGTGAGCAAATTTTCGTTTGCATCGCCAGCTGTCTTGCTCATTGATCTGCATGAATGACCGCAAAACCTCTTGCCATGGGAGATTCCAAATCCCAGTTCAGCTCACGTACCACAGAGTTTGTGGTTCGACTGTTCGAGTCCATTTTCCGAAGATGGCGCCTGGCTGTATACACAAACGGTATTGTGTTTTAAACGTTTTTTGGTTACACTTTATTTGAAGAGTCTGACATTCCATCTGTATGTGCTCTACAGATAGTTTGTTGATGATATGACTATCAACAAACTATCAAAAACCATCTGTTGATAAGCAACTAATTGTGTATTTTAAGGGTAGGGGTAGGTTTAGAATATGTTTTAGGGTAATGGTTAAGGTTAGGTTTAACATAAGGGGAATGGTTAAGGTTAGGATTAGAGTTAGGGTTAGTAGATAGTTTGTTAAAATTTTATTGACAGTACGCAAATAATATGTAGAGCATCTAGAGATGGACTCTCAAAGTAAAGTGTTACCTATTTTTTTAAATGAATTATGCTACCGTGGAAGTGTGGTACTAATTTGAGCCTTGTTAGTGGTATAAAATAGTGATTTCTTTTAACTTCATCCATGCCCTCAAAACTAGCTTTATAAGGTAATTATCCGTTCGCACTAAAACTTGGCACATTCTATTAGCATGAAAACATATCCCAGAGAACAGTTGACTCGATAACAATTTGTTATTAACCACCAGCTTAATTTGCGACAGAGTTGTCCTTTAACAAGCGTTAATTAGTCACATTACATCGAGTGAGTTGCAATTTTTCATGTCCTCTCCTTTCGCCTCTCCCATGACAACTCAAGATCTAATTCCTGTCTTGACCCAAATACCCCAAACCCCATGTGGTCTGATGTATCACACCCATACAAAATGTCAGCCCCCTGGGTCGACATGCGGCCTGCCTCATTGTCAGTTTGGTGTTCCAAAATGGTGGTAAGCAGAATATGGTATTAGCCAGCTGTCCCTAGTCACATGACATGTAGGAAATTAAAGGTGTCATACATATATATATATATAGCATTCAGACTATTTATTATGTCCCATTCATATTTCTAATATGAATGCTGTTATAATTATAACCCAACCTATTGGTCTTTGCAATTAGTACATTCTACATTCATGTACATTAGTACATTCAATAACGATGCTTTATGTCTAACAATGTTATCTGTAATATTTGCATATTTGGATAAAACTATTGCGTGGGACCTTATTTTTTCTATCACAAGTTTCCTCAAAGATTTAGTTAGGCCTATGCCTACTCCCTCGACCTCACTGCACATTCATATCAGACAAAAACTCCCACAGCAAAGCAGTGATATAAATCCATAACAGGTGGCCTATGTGGAATGTATGGCGGCTATGAAATAAAGTGACTTTAAGGGATTGGATTGATAGCTGATGGAGGTACACTTTTTTTGTACAGTTTTTCTTGTTCATTCTCCATTTGTGGCTTTTTAAAGAAGTGTTAGAGTGAACACTGTTTTATTATAACATGAAATTAAATGGTGAGTAAAATGACAAAATGGAATGGTTTTTTTGGGGATTACGTGTTTTTCATGGCAAAGAGGGACTTTGCGATTCATTGCATTTCATCTAATCACTTTTCATGGCACTCTGGAGTATATGCAAATTGCCATCATCAACACTGAGGCAGCATTGAAAATTTGTATATGTGTCATTCTCAAAACATTTTGGCAACGACTGGAGTTCTGGAGGAAAATGTTTTGGCCCAGCCACATTGAATCATACCCAGCCAAATTTCTGCCTACACCTGCTTCTGATAAAAAATATATTTATAGAACCACTTAATCTAATTTCAGTTCGGCTCTCTAGGTGTGATAAATTGGTAATTGCTGGCAGGGCAGAATTATTGAATGTTTTTGTGTGTGAATTTTATCCAGATTTCCCTCCCTTCCCAATTCCCACCAATACTGCCTTGTTGGCAGCTCCACAACTCCATGGACAGATCTGTGGGATGACGAGTGGCGTGCACATGGTTCATCTAACCACATGTTGCCCGAGATGCCGATTATTTTCGCACTGTTCACCCAACACAGAAGCCTTTAAGTCTGATCATGCACAGGATAGTTTCCGATCATCGACTATACTTCCCTGATTGACTTTACAGGCGCTCGATCTGAACACATGGATTCATTGGAGAGCAACGTGGAAGGATAGATAATCTGACATACACTCACCTAAAGGATTATTAGGAACACCCGTTCAGTTTCTCCTTAATTAAATTATCTACTCAACCAATCACATGGCAGTTGCTTCAATGCATTTAGGGGTGTGGTCCTGGTCAAGACAATCTCCTGAACTCCAAACTGAATGTCAGAATGGGAAGAAAGGTGATTTAAGGAATTTTGTAGCGTGGCATGGTTGTTGGTGCCAGACGGGCCGGTTTGAGTATTTCACGCACAACCATTTCTATTGTTTACAAAGAATGGTGTGAAAAGGCAATGAGTTCACTGTACTAAAATGGCCCCCACAGTCACCAGATCTCAACTGAATAGAGCATCTTTGGGATGTGGTGTAACGGGAGCTTCGTGTCCTGGATGTGCATCCCACAAATCTCCATCAACTGCAAGATGCTATCCTATCAATATGGGCCAACATTTCTAAAGAAGGCTTTCAGCACCTTGTTGAATCAATGCCACTTAGCATTAAAGCAGTTCTGAAGGCGAAAGGGGGTCAAACACATTATTAGTATGGTGTTCCTTATAACCCTTTAGGTGAGTGTATCTAAACCTAATCCTGGGCAGTGCAATGCAACTTTGCAATACCTTGTGCAGGAGGCCCGGGGAAAGTCAGAAATTCCATTGACAGGCTCACACCCATGACTATCATGACATAGACTGTCCTGCAATGAGGCGACTGCAATGAGCCCACTACACCATGCAGACCCCCCCCCAACAGGCGCAGAGTAATAGTTTATATGTCCAATAATACAGTATGATAAATTATTTTCAAAATAACGATTTGTGTGGTAATACTAAAAGCTTATTTGTACATGGGTATGTAATCTACTATATATTGTTGTCCTTTTTTAACGTTTTTGTACTGAGCGTTGCATACTTGTCCTCAGTTTGTATAATAGCCTACTAAAGGGCTTTTCTCATGTACTAAATAAAACAAATAATTATAGTTTATCTGGTTGGATGTCAAATATTTATATTTCACATTACATTGTTGTTATTCTTCCAGACATTGGTTGGTGGTTACATTCGCCAGTGAGACTGGGCTATTCAGACAAAAAAACATAACTTAAAAGTATAGGCCAGTTTCAATATTGAAATAAATGTTGAACCACAATGTTTAATATTTGTAACAATGACTAGCTGAGTGCCAATCAATGCTGGTCTGGGCGTGGTGAGATTGGTACCACCTTTCTACAAAAAGTATGCACGCTTTGTGAGGGTGTGCACAATACTGATAATTTTTTACGCAAAACAGGATATCTGAGTGATGTACAAGGGTGCGCATTAATCGCGAGTGTGCAGGGATTTTTCTCCTGAGAGGACTAGGATCTACATTTTATTCAGTGTGGAAATGGCCTTATAAACTGATTTAATCACTGTGCTGCAGGGGAAATGTGAAGTCTGTGTTGAGAATATATGGTGTAATGACAAGTTTTCACTTTAAGGTATTTAAGACTTTGGTTCAGTGTTTATTTTGGCAACGTGTTTTGTGGATATTAAGGGAAATATTTGAAGAGAACTCACTGTCCTGACAGTGGTGGAACAGTTTATCTGGTTTAAATCTCCAGCATTATCACCCATATTACTCAAAGGTAGACCCTTTTTACCTGTTATCATCTGTCACGCAAGGTATTTTACTGTGCTGCTTAAAGGTTTGTGTACCTTTTAGAATATTATATTTTTCTGCATAAATATGACATAAAACATCATCAGATGTTCACAAGTCCTAAAGGTAGATAGAACCAGATTAAAATAATGAGACAAACATATTGGCCATTTATTTATTGAGGACAATGATCCATTATTACATATCTATGAGTGGCAAAAGTATGTGAACCTCAATGCTAAGCAGTTAATCTGAAGGCGAAAACAGATATGTGTACAGTGAAAGCAAAACTACTTTCTCTTTCAGTGACCAGTATTCAAAAGCTGTAGAACATGTAAGGATATTAAAAAAATCGAAAATACATTATGCGGTTCATATTTTGTCATTTGAACAGTATATGCAATGAGGACATGATGAGTTGTGTTTCCAGTGTTTGTCAATGGGGACACTCCAACACATCTTTAATAAAGCGGTGCATCAGCATCATGCAGGTGAAATTTATCCCACACTGGGTCTCTGTTTCCTATCCCCACCCTTCAAATACATTTCCTAATAAAGTCAATACATCACACTGTTGTTGTCAGAATCTTAATATCACAAACAAATCTGTATATCCAATTTTATAAGGCATGTCATTTGCTGTCATTATTTTCCTGGAGTACCAAAGAGTCAAATGCACATAATACATGTGGATGTTTATATTACTTCCTAGATGAACAGATGGCAAGTTTTCCAAAACACTTATACCTTTGAAATATGAGCTTTTATATTACTTTTTTTCACATGTAACAATGTTTTCACACAAGAACACATCCACAGATCTACCTAAGGAACATACATTAATTTCTCTAATGTGTGCGTCTTACTGTTGAAAACTGGCAGATTCATAAATATATTAATTAGCACATGCAGAGACCTAGAAAGTCAGTTAAAATGTGTACTTGCATAATGTTATTATTGGAATTCACAGGGGCGTGGCAGATTCAGAATTTTATGTGCCTACTCATTCAAACCAACAGTGTAGTTTACTTTACAAAATAATTCAAAAATATCTAAATTTTTAATTACTTTGCTTGGCAAATATAGAAACTAAATTGCACGTTTCACCACCTGCCACAGCTTAATTAGAAAATATCTCTAAATCTGTATGTTGACAGTTTTATTCCTGAATGGGGCTGCACATTGTTAGGTTATTGGAAATGTGCCTTCCAATTCCAAAAATCACTGTACTTCATTTCTAATCTACAAAACAACTCTGCATAACTTAAGATGGAAATACAGTCGTATGCAACAGTTTAGGCACCCCTGTCAATTTCCAGTCAAATTTCATTTTGATGCATATTGCACATTTAATGTTCATCCAATAAACTTCATTTCACTACTGACATACTACTGTTTCCAGTTATTTGATGGATCAAAGTGAAATTGCTGATCCAAACACCCAGTTATTTATAAATGAAAATCATGGAAATTGTCAGGGGTGCCTACACTTTTGCATACGACTGTAGATCAAACCAGCAGCATAGAGCCCTGTATTGCACTGCTGGTGTGCTTCTAAAGCTAAGCAGGGTCAGGCCAGGTTAGTCCCTGGATCGGAGACCAGTGCTGCTGGAAGTGGTGTTGGAGGGCCAGTAGGGGGCACTCTTCCCTCTGGTCTAAAAATCATTCCCAATGCCCCAGGGCAGTGATGGGGACCATCTGCCCTGCCTAAGGTGCCATCTTTTGGATAAGACTTTAAAACAGGTGTCCTGTCTGTGGTCACTAAAGATCCCATGGCACTATTCGTAGGAGTAGGGGTGTTAACCCTGGTGTCGTGGACAAATTTCCAATCTGGCCCTCATACCATCATGGCAACCTAATCATCCCTATCTCTCAACTGGCTCATTCATTCCCCTCTCCCCTCCTCTTCCTCCCTTCCCCCTTGCTGCAAATGAGAAAGTGTTCTCAGTCAACTTGCCTGATAAAATAACAGTTAAACTAAACTAAACTAAAGATATAAAGTGTTTCTTTTTTACTTTACCTTTCCCACTCCGAATTTTCTGTTATTATTCTCCATCTCTTAACACTCACTTTTCAGTCTGTATTTCTTATGTAATCTTTTTTACATCAGGTGACCAATTAAAGATTTTGAGGGCTCGTTTGGTGAGTGCTCGTTTGGTCAGGGCTGTGGGGCATGCAAGCCCATTTAGCAGAGCTTGTGTGTGAAGGGGAGAGAGAGTGAAAGCGAGAAAGAGAATGTGAGATAGGAAAAGGTGCTCAGAGCATGGGCCACACTACACACTTTGGCAGGCCAGTGGCCCGCTCCATGCTGCAGCAAGTATATTGATGACAAAATTGCTTTTCCTGACCCTCTTTACTGGCCCAACAACCAGCAGCCCATCGGGAATGTTCCTGACTCCCCCACATACTCTGTTGTCTGTCTTTAGTGAATAGCTTGACAGCTGTATAGAGCTGTGCATTCTCTCTGACAAATGGTTTATAATGGCGTAATGGGATAAGGTGACTGCTTTGCAGGACAGCTACGTTACAGTGGTCAAGAGTTCACAACATGATCATTGCTTTTTTTTACTTGGCTTGGAGGTCCCACATAAGGTAGCACAATTTAACCAAGTTTGACCTGAAGGATTTTGTGTTGGACGAGAAGTGTAATATGTATCAGATGGCTTGGCGTTATCATTGGATGAACCCTGTGAGCACCCTTAACCATCCCCCACCTGTCCAAGGACTTGTGGAGGTGCTGACAAGGCAGGGTCAAGGACATTTGGACAAGACCAATTTAGATGGGAGAAAAATGTGTTAATAGCAGGGCCGTTCTATAAATCCTAGACCTCTGAGAAGATATACAATATGTCTGGGCCCCCTGACTTCCCCATGACATTGATATTATTACAATCCGTAAGCCCTGCCAAGACATGGGCCCCATGAATCATATTTAAATTTCCCAGCTTTCGCTACCACTCTGGATGGTATAGCCATTGATTATGTTGACCACATGTGTGACACTTAATAAAACAAAGATGCAGTGTTGTCAGACTTTGAATAATGCAAAGAAAATAAATTAATATTAATTTAAAAAAACACAATACTAATGTGAAGAGTTCAGTAACCTATATTTGGTGGAATAATAATAATAATTTAAATTGGGTGACTTGCCACTACTGGTGCAAACATTCAAGCATCTTGGCTTTGTTGGATGGCTTGTGACCATCCATTTTCCACTTGTTTTTCTAGAGCTGATAGTGTGTCTCAAACTGTATCTTCTCATCAGATTATGGTAGCTGAGAGTAAACTGAATCCATAGAGCACAATCATTTGATGGTTGTATTTACAGAAATGCCTGCAGAAGCCTTTGTCAAAGGAGTGACAAATGCCTGAAAACCATACACATTTTCCCTACATACAGTTTTGAGTAATAGAAAAAGGGGTAAATCCAGCTGGCCACAATTCTCTGATATCCCGTATCCCCTATAGCACACTGGACTGAGAACATGAACACCAGTACAATTTGCAATGCATACTTAAACCCACATCAATGAGCTGAATGCAGCTAAAATTTTAATTTTAATTATCCTGAGATAGCTATCCAGCTAATTTGCTCATGACAGTTTGTCATTGAGTGCTGACAATCCAAAGATCACGCTACACCACCCTTTTAAGTTGACTAACTGTTTGACTTAGCTGCATTACTTAATAGCTAACATGAACAATTGACATTATCCTGGCATATAGTCTGGTCGGAAAAAACACACACAAATACACATATAGTTGTAATCAAAATTGTTCAAACTCTTACAAATAGAGTTTATTGTCAAAATGTTCAGACTTTCAGCTGTTTGCAATGAACAAATCAAACAAAAGCAATTGAACTAGCTCAACTAATGAATGCTTCAAGTGGTTTCCCCAAATTCAACGACAAATGCAACTTCTCCAGTCTCAAAATTATTCAACCCCTTCATGGCAAACATCTTTAATACTTAGTAGAGCCCCTTTATGGTGTTATGGCCTGCTACAAATGAGATGCATAGCCAGACACCAGCCTCTGGCAGCGTTCCTGAGGAATCTTAGCCCATGAGTGATGGCTTCCAGTACAGTAATATTCTTGGGTTTGCGTGCTGCAACCGCCTTCTTCAAATCCGACCAGAGGTTCTTTGGGATGCTTTGTGGTTGAAGTCAGGTGACTATGATGGCCAATGTAATATTTTCCAGGACTTCTACAACCAAGCCTTGGTTGAATTTGAGATATTATTGGGATCATTGTCCTGTTGAAAGTTCCAATTATGCCCAAGCTTCAGCTTCCTCACAGACGCCATGTTTTCTGCTTGGATTTCCTGATACTTCAATGAATCCATCTTGCCTTCCACATGCTACAGGTTTCCTATGCCAGAGGATGCAAATCAGGCCCAGAGCATCGCTGAGCCACCACGCTTGACTGTTTTATCAGCATATGCTTTCTCCAGATATACCGCTGATGCATTGTGCTGAAAGGATCCACTTTTGTTTCATCGCTCCACAGAACAGAATCCCAAAACTACTTTGGCTTGTTTATATGACTTTGAGCATGTTGGAGACAACCTTTCTTGTGCTTTTGGATCAGTAGTGGTGTATGTCTTGGAGTTCTGGGCCCGTATTCATAAAGCTTCTAAGAATCCACATAGAAAACTCCTATTTTAGCTTAAAAACTTCTACGTAGGAGTCTTAGCTTAAGAGTGATTCCAGATTGATCTAAGAGTAACTCTGAGCAAGGAAAAGACAAAAACTGTCATCTTACTGAGGAGGCGGGGTTGACCCCGTTGCTATGTATGACACAATCTTTTGAAGACTGTGATTGGTTGGTTGTCCAAGAAGGAAAAAACTGACTTTAAGTATTCCGTGAAACTGCCACGGATTTAGAAGTTAAGGATCCGTGGCAGTTTCACAGAATTTTCTGCCATTCCGTGAAACTGCCACAGAGTTTGAAGTTAAGTGTCCAAGGTAGTATCACGGATTTCTGATGGATCACATTGAATAATTCGGATGTGGGTCAATCAATTACTCTGACAACACCAGGGAAGGCTGCTATATTCATAAATGCCGTGTTTTGTGGCACAATAAGAGGTTCTGAAAGTGCTGTAATAGGCTATATGCACAGCTCCACTATTTCCTGAACTTAAGGCAGCTCCTTTGTTTCCTGTCTTACATTATTGGAGAGACTGTGTGTCTCTCCAATAATCCACGTGTGTCACAATGGTCAAACACAGGTGGATTAATCAGTTTGTCCAATAATGTAAAACAGGAAACAAATGAGCTGCCATAAGTTCAGGAAGTAGTGGAGCTGTGCATATAGCCTATTGTTTGTGTGATCACTCTGCTTACAGGAGGTTGTGACAGACCCAAATCATCACTGCTGCATTGCTGCATTTTCCCAGTTGCCAAATATCTTAATGTAGTGATTACTTTCATTTCTGGCACTATGGCATTTCTGCGCTGTGTCAGAGATGTTAGCGTGTCTCTAATAAGATCGGTCACAAAAATGATCCCTGCACGATCTAAACTATAGTGTCTTATTGACTCACTGTCATCCATTGTCTGCAACATATTTCTTCTCCCTCTTCGTAATTTAGCCGTTTTCTTCTCTACTGAAGGAACTCTTAAGCTTCTTAAAAGTCCTCATCTGTACTCCTACCAATTTTGACCTTAGGACCTCTTTTAAGAGTTAAGATGCTTTCTGAATTACCTTTTTCTTTACTAGGATTTTTATTTAATTTTAAAAGTAAACACCCATATCTCTAAGAATTTTCTTAGAATTTTCTCACTAGGAGCTACTCTTTGCATTAAGATTTTTTATGAATACGGGCCCTGGCATTTAGTATGCGTCTTACTGTGCTCACTGAAACCTCTGTGCCTGTTGCCACCAAGTCTTGCTTCAGGTAAAGTCATTGATAGCTTCCTTTTTCTGTCCCATCCAAGTAGTGTAACCACCATTCTTTAAACTTTGAACTTGAAAACTGTGTCTCTGGGAACATTCAGTGACTTCGCCATCTTTTTTATCCTGTTCTTTGTTTGTGAAGGGCGATGAACACTTCTCTTAACTTTTTGGACCATTATTTTGCCCATAGCCATGTTTCTCACATGTAGTCAGTGCTTAAGACAACACCTTTTCTGCATACTTGTGCTGTTGTGAGGGATTCTATTCAGGGGTTTAAATAACTTTGAGACTGGACAAGTCATTCTGAGATGCATTTTCAGTTGGATTTGGGGAAAATACATGATGCATTCTTTGTCTTGATCTATTTCAATTGCTTTTGTTTGATTTGTTCTTTGCAAACAGCTGAAAGTCTAAATTGTTGAAAATCAACCCAATTTGAAATAGGGGTTGAATAATTTTGACCACTTATCTAATAATGTGTACTTCCCCCTTTTGCCACCAAAACAGCAGCCCCATATATGGAGCAAACTGCGATGCACTGTGTATTCTGACACCTTTATATCAGAACTTGCATTAGTGTTTTCAGCTACAGTAGCTCATCTGTTGGATCAGACCACTCCCCATGTGCATAAATGAGCCTTCGTCACCTATCTGCTAACACATCAACTTTGAGGACAAAATAAAGAATCAGGAAAAATGGGCAAGTGTAATGATGTGAGTGAATTTGACAAGGGCCAAATTGTGATGGCTAGTTTACTGGGTCAGAGCATCTCCAAAACTGCAGCTATTGTGGGGTGTTCCCAGTCTGCAGTTGTCAGTACCTATCAAAAGCGGTCCAAGGAAGGAAAAGCAGTAAACCGGCGACAGGGTAATGGGTGATCAAAGCTCACTGATGCAAATGGGGAGTGAAGGCTGGCCCGTGTGGTCCGATCCAACAAACAATTTGAACTATAGCTCAAATTGCTGAAAAATGTAATGCTGGCTCTGATAGAAAGGTGTCAGAACACATGGCAGTTTGTGTCAGGTTCTCGCCCTCCTGACCTTGTTTTCCCTATTCCTAGTGTTTCCCCTCCCTGCTCTTGGTTCCCTTGTGTGTGTGGTTGGTTTGATTGTTTGTTTGTTTGTCGTTCCTTTGCCCCTGATTCACCAGTTCCTTTTCTCTCTATACGCCGTGAAGGCACCAGTCCCATCACCACTGATCCCGCTCACCTGGTCCCTCTGCAGCCCCTGGGGTTGATTGCCACCCTCCCTTTATTAGGGAGGTGTTGACAGTCAGTCCCAGACAGATTATTAAACCACACAGTGCATTACTAGTGTCGTCTATATATTCAAGCCTAAGTCATTTCTTACCATTCCGAGTCCTAGTCATTTTCCGAGTTTTTATTTCCTCCTGTTCATTTTGACATTTCATCTCATCTTCAGATACACACCTGGTTCTTGGAGAGAACCCTCACCCCCTGCTCATTTGCCTGCCTGCGGATAATTTCTGTTTCTACTCAGCCACCGGTACTTCTGTCTATGTGCTCACGGAACCCTGGGATCATACAGCACCTGGTCACTCCACTCTGTATCCTGTCCACCCGCTGACCACCTCCCACCAACCACTGTGCCGTCTACCAGCAGCCTGTAAGACACCCAGCAACCAGCAACTAGAGTTTATTATTATATAGTTTTTATTGCATACTTATTTAACCAGGTAAGTTAAGAACCAGTTCTTATTTACAGCAATGACCTTAAAGGAATTAGGGTTAACTATCTTGCTCACAGAGAGAACAACAAATGCTTCACCTTGACATTCAGGGCGATTCGATCCAGGGTCTTGATGGACCAAAATCAGATGTCTGAAAAACACATCACGTTTGCTTGATGTGGGGACTGCCTGATGTATATTTCCTATTCATGGGGCATACCTACAAGAACCAATCATACCTACAGTATTTTGATTAAAATATGAGAAAATGAAATGAAACAAGCTAAACAGAAATCAGACTTTGAAAGAAAAATGTCAATTTCTTCACTTAATTAGTTTTTTCATTTTCACTTTTCAAGGACTCATTTTCGTTTAGTGATTTAACTGTGGAACAAATCAAGGACACTGAAAAATAAATAGAAGTATTTCTCATTTCCAATGGTAACATGGCCAAGACAAAAATCATGGGTTTGTCTTGACCACGTCACCATTGGATATGAGAATCGTTTCTCAATTGGCTTACTCTGTTAAATAAGGGTGAAATAAAATGCACATAGGCTATATTAGTAATTCTGAATTCTATTCTATATTTTACTGTAAAATACACATTTTTACCATGTAATTTACCGTAAATACACACAATTTTACAATTAAATAAGACAGTGTTTTATTGTGAATTTATCAGTCTGTAATATAAAATACAACTTTTGTGTAACATTGATCCAATCTAAATAGTGTAATGATCCACATATATTTTGTAATAATTGGAATCTGACTGAAAGAATATCCAACAGAATATCCAACAGAATATCCAACACAAACTGCATTCAAAATAACTGCAAGGAACACACATCCCAGTAATGGTTGGAATAAAGATAATGACTTAGTTTTTATTAGGTTTGAAAAGTAAAGATTATTGTTATTATTTAATAATGAAAATAGTGATTAATGAAGCACACATTGTATTTAAACCTTTCTGAAAAACAAAAAAAACATGCAGCAAAGCAGTCTGGCAAATCTTATAGACTATTGTCTGTTACATATATTTAACAGCATATTTCCATAATAAACTAAGTGCAAGAGTAAATTTAGCAGTTGAGTTATGTATTTTTAACAGAAAAGGGATGCAAAAATTTATGTTTTGGCTAATAAATACTTTTTCAATATCTCACTGTTACAAACACTGTATTCAACATATTTTGACATTACAGGCTTTCACCGTCATGGTTTGATAGTTTTTCACCGTGAAATCTACAGACATTTTTTACAGCGTGGGCATGAAAATGGAGTTGGACACCCTTGGCGGCTATAAAAGCCAGAAATCTTCTGGGAAGGCTTTGAATTGTGTCTGTGGGAATTTGTGCCCATTCAGCTAAAAGAGCATTCGTAAGGTCAGATATTGATGTTGGACAAGAAGGCCTGACTCGCAGTCCCCATTCTATGTTGTTGAGGTCAGGGTCTATGTAGGCCACTCTGGTTCCTTCACACCAAACCCATTGAACCATGTCTTTATGATCCATGCTTTGTGCACAGGGGCACAGTCATGCTGGAACAGGAAAAGGCATGAGCTTTGTGATAAGGATCCGATGGCTTGATAACATGCTTAATCAATGTTCCACCAGTCCACTCCTGCAAGGTGTTGCAGAATTTATTTTTTTGCACTTTGAGATAATTCTACTATAATAAAATGTCCGCAACAAATGAAATATAATATAATTAACTGTGATGAGACTCAAAAAGGAATTGGACATGACATATTGGGATGGGAGAAAAACAGGAAATATACCCTCAAATTAAAGCTGACATTCAGCCCTTTAACTTCATGAATCATTCCCAATCCAAAGTGCTGGAAATGCAGGAAAAATCATTTGCATACTCAGCAATAACCGGAATCTAGAAAATAAGACATTGGATATTGCCAACAAACTGTCTCAAAACTTTCTACACCACCTTGTTTACATTAGCCTTTGTTATCAGTGTGACAATAGAGAATAATTGTTATACAGCAGCTTTGTGTAAACTTGCCTCTTCTTTCATCCAACTATTTTTACTATCCATGGTAAGACCCTTGACACTTTGCTTTAAAGATCACATCAACAGCTCAGTGAAACTGAAATATCACAGCGCCATAACAAAAAGCCTTGTTCACTTGGCAGAATTGCAAATGACCTCAATAGTTTTCAGTCAGTCATAGCTTTGATTTAGCATTAGGCAGACAAGGGAGTCCTATACACAAAGGATTCTGTATTTCCAGAGATCTAATTGAATACTGGTCTATTGGGACAACTTAATATAATCTTTATTCCCAGTTTGGAGATTACTTTGTTCAAACTGGTCCCTGCAAATTACTGGGTTTGGTTATGTTTTATGTTTTTTATTTAGGCTCTTGTAGATAAAATATATAACAATTATGTTGGATTAACTACACGCACTGCATCATCAATGTTCTTCCCATTTCTCATCAGTAAATCTTCTTACTGAATACAAAGCACGTGACTAGAACCCATAAGTATTGGATTAATGCTGGCAGCATCCTTTGACTGCTTCACTAGGTCCTAGACGTAGTAATATCAGTATGGCTATAAGAGAATGTGACCTTTTCGCTTGAAAACTTCTGTTTAGACCGGGCACCTGTAAATTCAATCGCAGAAATATCGTTGGCTCAGGCCACGTGGTTGGATGAACCATGTGCGTGCCCCTAGTCATCCCACTGATCTGTTTAAGGAGTTGCGGAGCTGCAGACAAGGCAGGATTAAAGATGGAATTGAGAAGGAAGGAAAAAAGAAAGTTATAATTTCTCTTTCATCTAGCAGCTCTCTCACATAGGGAGAGCAGAGTCAAGGTAGCACAAATGCTATGGCAAAATCAACCGTACATCTCAGAATTTCTCCCAAATTACGTTCTCAGGAAACTGTTTTTAAAAACCTGAATTACGTTATATGCCAACATATTTAGTTTTTTTTATGTTTGAACTGCATGTTTCGTTATTAGGCTATATTTGTACTTAATTTACGTTGCACCGGTACATTTCGTTTAGCAGATTTATGCGAGAACATTCCACACATTCCATAGCGTTCGAAATTATATTGCAACATTCACAGTAAAGGTTAGGTAGGAGGATACTAACGGTTATGGTTAGGCATGAGGTTACTAACAATTAAGGTTAGATATCACGTTACTGAGGTTAAGGTTAGAATTAAGGTTAGGATTAACATTACAAAAACCGATAATCGCGTGTCTGCTTAGCCAAGCAATGTAGAACAAAACACACACTGGATTTGAACTCGCGATCACTGGCATGCAAGTCGCGGATTTATATGCCCGTCCACCATCCCCGACCTCCACCCTAGCAAAAACTATGCTATTTACATGCTACGTCATGATCTTCATATTTATTGTTATTCAAGTGTTTTATTTTGTTTTTTGGGGGGGAAAAGGTCAGCTTCAGTATTTGACAACAGGATTGTCTTTGTTCTAAAATGTGCATCATTTCCAATCCCACTTTTTTTGTTTTACATTATTGCTTTCTATATTTTACACCCGTCCTAACCTCTACTTAACCATGACCAATAGTTGAGACCAATTACATTGTGCCATTTTAATATTTAGCTCTAGCTTATACATTTTGTGTTATTTTACAATATTTACAAATCTTGTGCGTTTTACAGATCAGTTTCACTTGATCCACCCCTCATCCACACCCAACACTGTCCATCTATCTTTTAACCAAAGCCATATTGGGTTTCTATTGTCCATGTAACTATCTACTGTACTGTGATGCTTCACATAATTATGAAATCTTTCTATTTTCAATGACTCCACCAATTTGGAATTAAAGATGAATATTTTTGCTAAAATAATTATCATATTATTAATTGTCTGACTACTACATTTTAAGTCTCCAGGTATTGCTATTTGTAACGTTAGTTCAAAACAAATATTGCATTTATTCATCCATTCTTGCACCTGTGACCAAAAACATGCAACATAAGGACAGTACCAAAAAAGATGATCTATAGATTCTGCTTCCTCAGAGCAAAATCTGCAGAGGTGGGAAGATTGTATTCCCCACTTGTATAGATTTCTATTTGTTGCCAATATTTTGTATAATAACTTGTATTGAAAAATTCAAATTTTTGAGTCTGGTGTTGTTTTGCGTATTAATCCAAATGCGTTATGCCACGGGATCGGAACATCAAAAATTTCTTTCCAGCTAATTGTAGTTTATATGGAAAAGCAACCAGTTTTTTTGTTCTTAGATGGAATTGGTATATTTCTTTGTTTATCCGTATTTTCCTGACGTTATTCAAGTGTTCAATTTAGTTCCCTACAAACGTAATTGACCCTCTCATACGTTCATATTTCACATATTTCGGTTTTACAAAATAGTTCCCTCAGAACGTATTTCATGTGATTTAGGGCTGGGCAAAATATTATATGTTTGGGGTCCATGTGGCATAGATGATGCCTTGCAGGACAAACTACACCACACTAGTCAATGGTTCGAGCCTTATTATGGCTTCTCTGAACTTGCTCTGGCCTGAGTGTCTCGCAGCCAGCGTTTTTGTGTTTATATTTTTTGCCCACTTTCCCTCTAAACAGCCAACCAACCTGTCCCCTTCCCTCTGCCACATTCCAGAACTCCAGGCCATCCCTCCTCCTCCCCTGATCCCCTGTAAAGCCCTGACAGCTTGCGTCTTCCATACAGACAGACCAACAGAATTCAATACAAAAATGAAAGAAATCAATAATTAATAAGCACATAACAAACAAATACTGTGTATGACAAGAGGTCATTTGAATAAGTGAGATAATAAGCCTAACAAAAAAATGGTTGCGTGGAGTTATGCCAGTTTAGATGAGCCTCTGCAACTATTTAACTAACACATAAATGGGTGCCATTTACTAACGTGCAAATACTTGATTTTCTGAAAAAACATAACGTCACTTAGCCATTGCGAGATTTAAGAGGGCTAAGAGGACACTGAAGAAGACATCTACATTAAGGTAATAATGATGTCATTTATGGTTTCAAGTCTTGTAAACTGTTATTATGTCATGTCAATAGTCAGTGTAAACCAAATCAAATAGATTCAGCTTTTTTGAGATTTTTCCAGATTTTTCTACCTTCCCAATTCCCTCTCTAATAAATAATCAATTCTTTGTTGGCAGCTCCGCAACTCCTTGAACAGATCTGTGGGATGGCAAGGGCCACGCATAAGGTTTTTCAAACCACACGTCGCCCGAGCCACCGATTCATTTCGTACTGTTCACCCAACACAGAAGCCTTTAGTCCGATCAAGTGCGGGATGATTATGTTCAC
Organism: Umbra pygmaea; assembly: GCA_016801145.1. Taxonomy (NCBI): domain Eukaryota; kingdom Metazoa; phylum Chordata; class Actinopteri; order Esociformes; family Umbridae; genus Umbra; species Umbra pygmaea. The sequence continues at coordinate 40,430 of JACXGM010002271.1, forward strand.
CGACTACACTTCCACATTTGAATTTACAAACACCTGATTTGAAGACGAGGAGTTGCTGGAGAGTGACGTGGTAGGATAGATAATCAGACTTATCTGACCTGAATCCCTGGCAGCGCTATGCCAATATGTGCTGCCTCGTGCAGGAGGCCCGGGGACAGTCAGAGAACCCCTGGCTCGACCAAATGACAGCACCAGTACCGCTGGCAATGTTTGTACCAGACCTGGGGTACGACAAATCCACCAGCACGAGCAACGATAGGTGAAGCCGGGGTAAGGGGTCAGAATATCCCTGTGCATGGCAGCACAGCCCAGCCAACCTATTCCAAGCACAATATTAGTGTCATCCTGACAATAAAAAAGATTTGGCAGCACCAAGAAGACTCCCGATAGTCACAGTTTGCCATCTGCAGCTCCCTACATGATGATGATACAGACAAACATACGTACATTGAAACAGCAATTGACTGCTTTGGTTTATGATACATTCAGGTTCTCGTCACGCTGCCATGCAGTAAACCCATTGGCTGCCAGCCATAAGAGTTCAGTAAGTCAATTTACATCTCCTTTGTTTAATAGAAAAAGGATTTGCACTATGCAACAGTACTTACAACATCAGTAAAAAAGTCTGCAGGAAACACTGTATGGAGCCACATGTTAAACAGAAACATAAGGAAATATATGGTAAGGAATACAGGTTTACACAAAAAAATGCAGTAATTATAAGCGAATCCCGGGAGTAGTCGCTGACATCTGTTTTGAAATATTGTGACCTGGAAGTACTTCGTAGTATTTGTCAGTAATATGAGTCAACTTTAGTTTATTAACCTGTATAAAAGCCTGCGCTAAATGTGCCATGGAACTACTACTGTCACGAAACAACATGTTCACAAATATGCCCAGGTAAATATGAATAAAGGAACACAGTGCCATGGTGTCAGTCCACCAACAATTCAGTTGTGAGACATGAGTCACCAAAACAATCCTGGATTCTATGGTGACATTTTGCAACCCAAAAGCAGCTATTTGGCAATAGTTGCCAGAAAGAGACCATAAACAAAAAGCACACACAATTTCAACAATAACTTATGACAATGAGCCATACATAATACCAGTGGAGATACAGATACCCAATGTAATTTGCAAGTGAAGGACAGTAAGAAATATGACGCGACACACATAGTATAGGTAACATACGATTGTTTTAAGCGAATATCGGACAAATACATCACCTGAAACAGGATCCACGTAGCTGGGTAGCATGATGCAGGAAACCAGTCAACACAAGCTACTCACCGCCCACCATTGTAGGAAGCAACTACTGGGGTATACCCCGAATTTCAGAGCTGTCCAGTAAGAATGGAAGCAGCAAAAATGGTTAGACAACTCACTCGCCCGGGCTTGGCAACCAACTCCCACCACACAAGGGGAAAGACAAAACATTGGAGGAAAACAAACCACATTTCCCCAAAAACAATCCAACAACCCAGACGACGGCACTGAGCACTAAAGCAAGAACGCAAGCTTACCTGGTAAGCAAACTGACGTCTAAAATACCTAACGTAATTACCATTTGACTGCTTACTGTTGATAAGTGTGCTCCCTTCAGCAGATGATGACAGACACCAGGGTTGCCAACTCTCACGCATCTGGCATGACTCTCACAATTTCAGCATATAAAAAACCAAGCCGTTTCTATTCTATCAGCTGTGTTTTAATAAATCAGGGTTTATATTAAGTAAACAAGGACTGACATTTCTAAAATTAGTGTTAGGGTTACCAAGTGTTCTCTGCGCGCGCACAATGAAATTTTACCGACTCTCACGCCAGCCAAAGTCGGCAACCCTGCAGACATACGTCTCACTCGGGTCTCCAGTCTGAACCTGCACTGAAAAAAGTGATTCATTGGATTAACCTTACAAAATTACTTCAACTGGTTACAAGCTACAGAATTAGGTTGTTTCAACTCAAAATAACACATTGATCAATACTCAATAGATTTTTTTGAGTTGAGACAACCTAATTCTATAGCTTGTAACCAGGTGAAGTAATTTTGTAAGGTTACAGTCTTTTCAGTGTGCTGCACTATTAATACCAGAGAAACTGATTATTTTGCAGTGGTCTCTTAATTTTGTCCAGAGCTTTATATGTATGCTGATTGTGGATGCCATACTGATTGTGTGTAACAGGACGTGCAATATTTAAAGAAAGAGGGTTAACTGCTCTAACAACATGACATACTCATTATGATACATTTTTTAAATACTGTTCAGTTAGTAAACTTCCTCTAACTTTTAAGGACATTTCGAATGTCTCTAGCAATTGCTTTTGATGGTTTAAAATATAGCAGTTAGATGAGGAATCCATTCACAACATTGATTAAAGAGCAGGAAAGAGAACAGACTGAGATTAATGTCAGCATCTCGTTATCGCAGTCTTATTAGCCTCACAGATTTAGAGGCCTTTAAATAATCCCAGAGAGCTATGTAAAGCACAGCACCTCACACATCAAACAGATAGAGATTTGGCTTGTCTCTGTATTAAAATGTCTGCTTTTTACTTACCAATGGGCCTGGCATTAATGTTACACCAAGGCTTAGTGGAGGAATGCTTATCCAAGATACTGAAGTTCACTGTTAAAGTGACAGCAACAATAGACTAGAGTGTGCAAGAATCCAATGCAAGGCAGTAAATAATCCTTGATTTATAGGCGAACAGAATGTGATAGTAAGCCAGGGTTCCAGCCCTCTGAACTGCTAAGTATGATACCTTGTTTTTTGTGGCTGGCAGGTCTCCAGGTATTGCAGACAAGCCCAGAGAGTTAATATGCTTAGTGCCTACATCATACCTTCTACCATGTCATCAGGAAATTGATTTAGTTCCTTAAAAACAACTGAAAGTTTCATGTTATTTAATTAATTTATTCAGATATTTTGGAGGGAAACCAAGTTTTGCACCAAATTACTGAGTTTCAGAAATTGGTTTATCACTTAACTGTCTCTAATGTTCAACATTATAGGGGCTATTATTATGGAAGTTGTGTACACTGCATCACAGTGCATAGTAACTGTGCCCATCTATTGTTTACTACTACCTCTCTGATCTGAAATGTGACAATACTTTCTACATTATAAGCAAACATGCCCTTTTACAGTTAAACCCTCACACATTTTGACTATATAACCGATCAGTTATTGTGTTTCCTTCTTTCTCTGTCTACTTTATAAGTTCAGAGTGACCTATTTAACTTTCTGTTCCTTCCCCACATGGCTTGGCTTATTAACATAAGAGAGTGTGTCAATGGGCCTCATTAATGCATTCATTAATGTCAAAGAAATCTAATTTAACTGCCTGAATTATTTAAAAACTGGGGAGACACCTGCTGCTCTCAGGGAGAATCTTATTCCCCACATCATGCCAGCTTTGTCATAATATGTGTAGGTGTCAGGGACTTACTATAGGAAATTTTCACATTCTGGAACATTATGTTGAAAGAAACTGGGATGTACTGCTATGTCTTTATGATACATGCTAGGCTATAGTGCGAAAAGTTTATTCAAACACTAAGGTAAACCTGTTTAATTATTATGAATTGGTTGTGTTCTATTTTTATGTTTAAATACAGCCTTTGCCAAATTGTGACAAAATTATCTAAATAAAAAAAAAGGAACAATGCATATCATGATTTAACAAATTTAAGCCAATGCAAAAATTGTACCATGGATTGATGTTTCCCAACATTTTCTCACCAGAAAGTAAGGAGGAAATGCATCCTAAAAAATTGCTTTTTTTATTGGCCAAAAAATTGTGGAATGGCTATCATATGCATGAATGTCACACATGCAAGTGTTTTATGAAAAAGAGCATGTAATCTGGGCAAACATTTGTCATTGAAATAACTGAAACAATAAGAAAACACAGCTCTGGAATTTTTTTTAAGCTATGAATACATTTATAAAACGGGTCCGGTGATATCTGCAAATTGATTGGCTAAAATTGCATTCTAAGCCTATGACAATTCCCTGATATCTGCACTGTAGAATGTTGCCTTTTCACTGAAGTGCTGTAGTATGTAATCAAAAAGTATCACTACGCCCCCCCTGAGGAGTTGAACAAAATAAAAAACATGGCGGACATTTCCTCTGGCTTCAAATTTCAACACCAACTTCCAAATAAGACCATCTAAGAATATTTTTTTTTAACATTCACTTACCACAAAATGATTGTCACTGATGTAGACATGCTAACCAGCCACAGGTTTTAAGTAATCTAATCTTTATTGTAATAGTGTTTTTGTCGTGACGAAGTGATAGCTAGCTAGTGGCTGTCATGTCAATACCGGTCAATACACAGGTGGCTGGCTTGTTAGCCTAATGTCTGACCTACCACTCACATTACACACACAGAGTTTTCCAAAAATCACGGGTTGGGTTGTTCATCCATCTAAACCTAGACCCCTTTCTTCATATTTTAAAATATCAAGAAATAGCCTACAGTTGACATCTTTATTATAAAAATGAGGAATTACGATAGCCTATCCGTTCTACCGGCGAAATTAAGATTCTCTATGAAAACGGTGGTTCGAATAAAACTTACAAGTTGCCTGATATTATTGTTCTGCTTATGTTTTATTTATATTTTCTGTAAATTGTTGAGGCATATAGCCTACAATAGGTTTCCTACACATTGTTAGCAAATTGAATGATCTCTCTTCCCTCTGTTGTTGAAATCATCCTAATATTAATAACCGGGCGGGTCACCAGACATTCGGGGTTCAGACAATCCATTGATATATATCCGGTGCTGGAGGGATTGCATGTGTTTAATTACATTTTTAGTGTGCAACAGTAAAAGGAGTGGTGGGGGGTACGTTAATGTTTCACGATAACCGCACGCCTCGTGACCATTTTCTTTCGCTAAAAATACTAATTAAACATTAATTTTCACAAATAAAATGTTGGCAACCGTTTTATAAGCATTCAGACTGTGCGTTGCCAGGTAATAACCGCACACCTCCGCAGTGAAAGCCAGAGACAACTCGGCTTAGACATTAAACCTACAATATGTCGTTTTTGGCTGCCAGGGAGCTCTCAATCAAAACAATAGCAAAAGATGTACTTGGATGACGTCGGGAAGTAGCGTGAGATCATGGGTTTTGTTATCGTCGTCAATGACAACCTTCCAATCTAGCGTCTCCGGCAAAAAAAATGTACACTAACAAAGTAATGTATTGTTAAAAATATTACAACTTTATTCATGTTGTTTGGCCGGAACTTAGAGCAACTAGTGCAGACAAGGGTTATTTGACGCCATTGACGGAAGACAAAAATAAAACATCCCGTGTCTTCGAATTATATTACAAATTTCTCTGGATTTGAAAGTTGGTGGAAACATTTAGGATAATGTAAGTACATAACTAAGAAATATATATAATACAGGTATAGTGATGTTTGCTTTTTTAATGCAAAGTATATCTTTTGTTATTGTTTTGGAAAACTACATATTGTAACTTTATAGTCTATGCTCCATTCTACACATTTTCCGGACTCATCCGATTGATGCGTAAATGCATACACGACACAGCATATAGCAAAACAAAATGTGTTGTCCGACCTTGAAAAATGCAAATAAAATAAATTCATTATCCAAGAAACACTAGAAAAAAATTAACAAAGCCCAAATTTTAAAATAACTTAAACCTGAAAACTAGAAGCCCTATTCATACATTTGTTGTTGTGTTCCCAGGCCCATGCAGGCTATTAAAGAGAGCTTTTATGCAAATAGTAGGTACATAATAACTTATGTTCACTACTTAATCTTTGATGTGTACTGCTGTATATTTAATGCAGCATACTCCTTTCATAAGGTTGCCCAGAGTAATCGGTGACATAGATTGCACTCATATTTCTCTAAAATTGTTTATTCATCTTGAGTGAAAGATGCAGCTCTATTAGACTTGTCCATGTCTGCAATTGGTTTTTAGGCTTAGTGAAGCCAGCTAATGAAAATAATTTCTGGGCATGTTGAACTTGTTTCGTAGTATAGGCCTCCAGTCAATCAAGGTGTGGATGGAGGACCACCAGATCAATACCCTTTCATGGCCAGCCCAATCTCCAGACCTGAACCGCATAGAAATCCTCTGGAATGTGATCAAGACGAAAATGGATGGTCACAATCCATTAAACAAAGCCGAGATGCTTGAATGTTTACACCATAAAGTGACATAAAGTCACCCAACATCAATGTGAAAGACTGTTGGAAAGCATGCTGAGACACATTAAAGCTGTGAATGAAAATCAGGGTTATTTCACCAAATAGTGATTTCTAAACTCTTCCTAAGTTAACATGTTAGTGTTGTAGTGTTTACAAATGAATATGAACTTATTTTCTTTGCATTATTCAACGTCTGACAAAACTGCACGCTTTTTTGGTTATATTCACAAGTTTAAATTTTCTATAAATGCTCTGAATGACAATCGTTTTGAAGAAATGTTGTCAATAGTTTATGGAATAAAACATTATTTCCGGAACTGTAGAATAAATGAATGACGCTGAACTTACAAATGACTATACTTAGTTGCTTTCCAGGGCCTTCCAGTTCCTTTTCTCTCGCAATACAGGTTTCGTTAAAAGGGTACCATAATACTCTAAATCACAGCCACCCTATAAAATTATTAAATTACTTCCATATCCAAGAATGATTAGAAGTTTGCAATTATCCAACAAGTTTAATTTAACTCAAACAGAGCAACTCCAGATCTACTTCCTATCTTAACGTAAAGACCCCAAACCCCATGTGGTCAGATGTATCCCACCCATACAAAATGTCACCCCCACAGTTCACCAAGATCCTAAATCATTGTTAAAGGTACTAATATTAATATATATAAATATTTATATATATATATATATACATATATATACACACACACACACACACACACACACACACACACACTCACTTACCTAAAAAATTGTTAGGAACACCCGGTCAATTTCCCATTAACCCTTAAAGGTCTAAGGGGTCTTAGGTCCGCTTGGCACACAGTTGACTTTTTGGCCTCTAGAAAGGTCATACTTTGACCTACAGTGAAGTGCCTTATGGTTTTGGATTCAGAAGACCCATGGCTACAACATGGATGAATTAAATCCATCATCCTGGGTCATTGAATTTTATGTTTTATTCAATATTTATCCCAAAAATCTAAAGAACGTATGTATTTTTTATTGTTTTCTACATGTAAAAGCATGTTATCTATAGTGCACAAGGCATTTTATTGCTTATTGTCAAGCCCCCAGGGGTCCTGGACCAGTGTGCAATGTTTGGGGGCCATACAATCAAGTCAACTAGATTTCTATATGTTTTTAAAACCCAGCTAAACTCCAACTCCAAAACTTGTTTTATGCAGGATGATGTCCTATGTTATTGAAAAATTGGTTATTGTCATTTTCACTTCCTACTTCCTGTCTGTGATATTTTTAGTCAAAATGAAAGACCATCGTCATCACATGGCAGTTGCTTCAATGCATTTGGGGTGTGGTCCTGGTCAAGAAAATCTCCTGAACTCCAAACTGAATGTCAGAATGGGAAAGAAAGGTGATTTAAGCAATTTTGAGCGTGGCATGGTTGTTGGTGCCAGACGGGCCGGTCTGAGTATTTCACAATCTGCTCAGTTACTGGGATTTTCACGCACAACCATTTCTAGGGTTTACAAAGAATGGTGTGAAAAGGGAAAAACATCCAGTATGCAGC
>JACXGM010002272.1:0-47970 GCA_016801145.1 Umbra pygmaea
ACTAATTTGTTAATCCGTAAATAGGCCTAAACTAATTCGTTAATAAATCTTATTTCACATTAATATTTCCTAAAACGCATTGTTTCAGACACAGATAAATGTGTTTGGGAGAGGGGTTGGGGGCAGCATTTTTTGGTCGTGCCTAAGGCGGCAGAACGTCCAGAACCGGCCCTGCCGACACTGACCAAGTGACAACAAGTGACATCATAGGGTCACTCAGGGTCAAGACTCGCGGTCACGGGAAAATTGCCAATCGTCATAATAAATAAATAAATAAATAACAACTGTCCTTATCATGATGCTTGATAAAGAGCGCTGTAGGCCCATTTCTTTTTATTTATTTATGTTATGTTACTTTTGATGTGTGATTTATTTTCAGCTAGCAGTGACTCTAGGGGGCCCTCTGCTGGCCACGGGGCCCTTTGCAATTGCAAAGGTCGCTTAGGGGCTGGGCCGGCTCTGGTTCCCTCAGAACGTATTTAATGTGATTTACGGCTGAAATATCAATAAATGCCGTTTTTTACAGCATTTGTAAGCTGGTCAGTAAAAGAGAGAGTAGTGCTGTTGTCACAGCTCAAATGTTTTACATAATGTCTAACATTTTCTTTTGATATGCTTTAGAATCAACTTGTGACCAAAGGCCTATCATTTATTCTGGAGAAGATTCAACTTTATGAAGGTAAGTGTGATGTTATCTTGATCAATTGTTGCAAACCTTTGTCTAATTTGCAGAAGGTGTTGCAAGTTATTTGCTGTTCAGTTTGGAGTTCCTCAATGTTTGATTTTGGGTCTTTTGTTGTTTACTCTATACGCTAGCATTCAAAAGATTGCAGTCACCAAGGAATTGTCATGTGTTTTGATAGAAATTGATAACTCCCTTTACCAAGGTGGCATTACATTGATTAGAAATTATCGTCAAAATGATTAATTACCAGTACTAAAATACTTCATAGTACCAAATCTACTTCTAATATATTATTTTGGTAGGTATATTTTGAAAGTATATTTCAAATATACTTAAATATATTGAATTCATACTTATCGTTAAACTTAAGTGTACTAGAAGTATTAAACTGGAGTATAATTTAAATATACTTTTTTTACTTGGGACTGAAATAATGGCTGCTGAAAAAGTGGCTTTACAGATGTATTAGAACAATTAATTATAAATTGGTAATTTCTAACAATGATAAATATTTCTAACATTGGTATATACATGTCTTGGATATATTTGTTTTAATTGAATGCCACCTTGGTGAATTAAGGTACAAATTTCAATCAAAAGCATGCACATTTCTGGGTGTCCTCTGACTTTTGAGTGATACTGTATCTAAATGTATTTTGCAACAATGTGAGGAACTGTAAATATAATTTATATGCTGAGGATAAAGTGCTTTATGCTGCTACTTTATACTACTGCTCCAGCACATTTGCTGGATCCATTTGCTGGATCTTCATCTCTCTTTGCTACTAAAACAATCCTTTACAGAATTTAAGCTGGTGTTGAATGAAAGTAAAACAAAATATATACTTTCTCTTATAAGTCAAGAAATCAACATTTACATGTTCATAAGAATATTACCCTGGACGGTTTTGTCCTAAAATGTGTTTCATCTTACAAATAACTGAGAATGTGGTTAGACTGAAGATGTAGTTTATTTTATAGAAATGAATTGCACATGTCTCATCAGCATAGAATTTTAATTGTAGAAGCTAACTTTGGTGATGTGCTCTATATGTATGCTTCAGCGTCAGTACTGAAACACAGTCTATAATGTAGCTCTGCATTTCTTAACTGGTGCAGATCTATGCACTCATCCTTTTATTTTGTGTACAGTTGGCTGGTATTCCCTAAACTTCAGTAGGTCCAGACATTGGTTTACAAGGCCATAATGCACAAAATAATGTTTTATCTTACCTAAAAAGAATAACCTGGATTATCAGCAGTTAACTAACAGGCTTTCGAGACTGGTTGGTGTTGGTACATTCAGAGTTTTTTCTACCATGCCCCTCATTCTTGGAACATTTTACAGTGAGACCATATAGTTGATAAGTTGGTTAATTTAGGCCACTTCAGACCTATGCTTAGTGAATGTAATTGTTATTGTTAATTGATATCAGTCTATCTCTGTATAAATACAGGTTAAATGTTTTTTTGTGGCTATTGTCTGGATATGTCCCTAAAGTCGTAGTTCTAAATAAGCTGTCATTCAGATGCAAGATCTACACTATGTGCACAATTATTAATCAAGTCACTTTTCTGACCATATCACCATTATTATGCATATGTTCCAACTCCAATCTGTATAAACTGGAATGCTTATTGGATTTAAGCATATCAGGTGATGTGTATTTTTGTAATGAGGGAGTGTGTGGCCTAAGGAGACATACAACATCCTATATCAAGGTGTGCATAATTATTATGTACTTCTGTTCCTCAGGCAAAATGGGTCAAAAAAGAGATTTAACTGACTCAGAAAAGTACATTTTTTAAAAATGTCTGTCAAAGTGATGAAGCACTCTTAAAACTATTAAAATATGGGGGTGTGGTCACAGAAACTTCAAGCATTCTGTTGCAACTCGTAGCCAGGATTGCAAGAAACGTGTTGAGAAAAAAACTCAAATCTTTGGCAGTTAATTACTGCTAAAATATTTGAGAAGACTCAAACATGAAGCTACCAGGAACCCATTATCCTCCACTGCTGTCATATTCCAGAACTACAACCTACCTGGAGTGCCCAGAAGTACAATGTGTTCAGTGCTCAGAGACAAGGTGAAGGTAAGGATGGCTGAAACCCGACCACCACTGAACAACACACATAAGTTGAAACGTGAACTGCGCCAGAATATATATATGAAGACAGATATTTCAAAGGTTTTATGGACTGATGAGATGAGAGTGACGCTTGACGGACCAGATGGTTGGGCCCATCATTGGATCAATAACGGGCACAGAGCTCCACTTCGACTCAGATGCCAGCAAGGTAGATGTGGTGTACTGGTATGGGCTGGTAATATTAAAGATGAGTTAGTTGGACATTTTTGGGTTGAAGATGGATTAAAATCAACTCCCAAACCTACTGCCAGTTTTTAGAAGACACTTTCTTCAAGTGGTGGTAAAGGACAAAGTCAGCGTATTTCAAGAAGACCATAATGCTTATGCAGGACAAGGCTACATCGCATGCATCAAGGTACTCCACTGTGTGGCTAGCCAGTAAAGGCCTTAAAGGTGAAAGAATAATGACATGGCCCTCTTTCTCACCTGACCTAAACCCTGTTGAGAACTTGTGGTCTCTTCTTAAACGGTAATGCTTACGAAAATGCTTATTGAAAAGAAGGGTGGCTATATTGGTCACTGATTTGTTTTGAAATGTCAGAAATGTTTATTTGTACATTTTGAGTTGTTTGTTTAAATCAATCAAGTGAGATTTTCAACAAATGTTTGTTTTTCATTTAGTTGCATAATTATTCTGCACACTAATAGTTGCCCAACAATTGTGCACACATAGATATTCTCCAAAGAAAGCCAAAACTTCACTAACTTTCTTAACTATTCAGGTTTAGTGATTATGCTCACACAGGCATTTCACATTCCAATGGAGCTAAGGATTATTTATCTAGACCGCCTTCCAAATTGTTATAGAAATGATATTTTACACTGGCTTTTCTAAATTGTCAATGCAAATGACAGTCAGTAGAATTTTCAAGTTACCAACCGTTAGAGTTTAAGTTGAATTTCCTTGAACAAACCATCCAATAAAAACATTATTATCAGTTCCAAATTATTATGAACAACAGCGTTTCAAAACATTTTATTGGTTGTAGAGAACTGAAAATGATAATTTGTGAAATTTGCAGCTATAGGAGGTCGTTTATGGAAATCAAAAGCTATTTCAATGAAACACATCTTAACAGGGCACCATACATTTTAACATAGGACCCCTTCTTTGAGATCACCTTCACAATTCTTGCATCCATTGAACTTGTGAGTTTATAGAAAGTTTCTGCTTGAATCTCTTTGCTGATGTCGCAGCCTTATTGGGACAAGGTGGCCACCTACCAACATTCACTACTTCATCCATCTAAACCATCTACTGTTGCATCTCCCTTCACAAACAAGGAACAGGGCAGAGAAAGATAGCAAAAGCACTGAATTTTCCCAGAGACACTGTTGAGAGTATTGTTAGCAGTTTGAAAGTTAAGGTGGTTACACTACCTGGATAGGGCAGAAAAAGAAAGCTATCAGTGGCTGCAACCAGGTTGGTGCTGAAAAGAACACTGCACTACCTACAGACAAGCATGGTGGTGGCTTGGTGATGCTCTGGGGCTGATTTGCATCCTCTGGCACAGAAAACCTGTAGCAACTGGAAGGCAAGATAGATTAATTGAAGTATCAGGAAATCATGTTGTCTTTAAGGAAGCTGAAGCTTGCAACATTGAACCTTCCAACCTACCTCAATTTCCACCAAGAATTGGTTGCAGAATAAGTTCTGGAAGATTGTACAAAGGCCATCACAGTCACCTAACTTAAACCCCATAGAAAATCTCTGTTGAGATTTGAAGAATGCAGTTGCAGAATGCAAACCCAATAATATTATTGAACTGGAGACCATTGCTCATGAGGAATGAGCTAAGAATCCTCAGGAATGCTTAGCCAGGCACCAGCCTCTGGCAGCATCTTGTTTGGAGAAGGTCATAACTGGCTATGCTTGCCATGAAGGAGTTGAATAATTTTGAGACTGGAGAAGTCATTATCAGTTGAATTTGGGAAAACCACTTTATTTTGTTTGATTTGTTCATTGCAAACAGCTGAACGTCTGTACATTTTGACAAACATTATTTGCAATGGGGGTTGAATAATTTTGATTGCAACTGTATGTCACTGCAAATCTTCAATAAAGGGCTATTCTTTTACCATAAGTAACATTTAGTTGTGGGTCACCCTATTTTGTGAACACCCTGTTAATCTAGTTACCAGAAAATTATGGAGCTTTACTTCAAACTTTACCTTTTGGCACCTTTTTACTGCCAGAAATCTGCAGCATAATCTGCACACTTGAACAACAAATCAGTGCTACACCCCACCCATTTGTGTCTTGTGTTGTGTTTTGCAAGATGGAGATATTTTGTTTACTAATTTTAGTGTACTCAGCTAGCCAAAGAATACACATCACAACTTTCAAAACATGGAATACTCACCTTCATATCGATATTTTCATTTGCACAAAAACATTGAGGAGGGGAGGGATGTTGTACTGACTGTAGATGAGGGAGTACCAGATCTTCTCCCCAGGAAGAACGAAGGAAGCGGCATGGGGCAGGCGAGGCAGGGTTTTTAAATGTTTTTTTTTTTACCAGGTAAGTTGACCAAGAACAATTTCTTATTTACAGCAACGACCTGGTAGCAATTAGGGTAAAGTGTCTTGCCCAGGGACACTTGGCTCAGTCGGGAATCGAACTGGCAACCTTCTGACTACAAGTCTGACTCCCTACCGGGCAGATTGCTTGCCTCTGCCAAGTAGTCTTGTTAGCTGCTGAGCTGTGTGGTAAATTGATTCTTCGCAAATATAGATGATTTTTCACAAAAGTGATACCTAGTATACAATTTGAATGTGTCCTCCAAATAGACTGAGATAAAATAACATATGCCTTTGCAGGGACTCGAACATACGACGTAAGGCTATTACTTAAAGCCACCTTAACTGCTACGCCACTCCGGCTGTGCATCTGGGTGAATGAAATAGTGGACATACTAACTTTATGAAATATAATTTAAAGGAAATACGATGTAGCCTATTTAAAGTTTGTTCAATAGATTACAGTGATAGTACAGCTATAATTGTGTACAGATTATAATGAAACAATCAAATACCTTAACAAAATATTATATGATTAGGTGATTATTCCTGTTTGGAGAAAGTCACTTCAAACAGACATTCTCATTTTACACAAAATGTCTGCAATTCTTAGTGCAAATGCGAACACAAACATGCAGCTTTTGCATTCACTTTCGCAAAGGTGTTTCTCTCATTTAATCTAATTAGGGAGGGAGTCGTAAACTATTGACATGTAATAAATATTACAAATTCTCGACCTGCAATGTAAATGATGTTCTTCTGGATATGTAGGAATATTAACTTTTGTATATTTCAATTGGCTGATCAACATCTAAGAAATAGCAGATTAGCTTGATAAAAGTGACATTTGGCATAGTTATTAAAAGTACCTGTATCGGTACTTGTATCGGCAAGTACCCAAAATGAAATACTCTGTACTTGTAATCCTTCCATAAAAGTTGGTATTGGCCCATCTCTAGATTTTACTAAACTTGCTTTTGAGCTACAGTAACACGTTGAACAACAACTTTTTTCGCTTGGGAATAGTTTCATGTAATTCACACGTGGGGCGTTGGGGGTTTTGTAACACAATGACTATAGCTAATTGGCCATCAGAGCATGGTCTGGCTGAGGGGAGATTAACAGAGTCCCCTTTCTACAAAAATGATGCACACTTTTCTCTGCCAACTTCTTCATGATCTCAGTCTGGTCTGGTCAGCACAAAGGGTGACGGATAAAAATATATCTTTAATTACCTACAGTATACATTTGTAAGCATAGGCCTATGTTGCTGAATTAAAATAATCTTAAATACAGTCATTAAATAAAACCTAAATGACCAGGTAATGGGAGTTTATAACTAACTAGTTATCCTACTTTATAAAAAACAATTTGGATGCATCCTCTATAAACAAGCTGAGAAAAAAAAGGAGATGGCCCTGAGCAGGACTAGAACTTGCAAGTCCATACACTGAAAAATGTCACAGTAATCGCAACCAATCTAGCCCGCTACAACATGGTGTTGTGGGGATTTCCTTGAAAAAAGTTATCTTTTGAGGGAGCGGCTTTCAGAGGATACAGTATTGTATGACGAAAAGATCGTTTGTTTCCCATTTTTGCTTTCTCAAAGCCGTTTTAAAACAAACAAGACATTATTTAAATTAAGAAAGGCATTCTACTGTGTATAATAATACAATTGCATTGATTTAATATAAGTCTATGTCCCAAAAAAAACATATATCTAGGAAGCATTAGAACTGCAATCTCCTGTTTCTTTTTAAGTGGTCTAGCACCACCCAGCAACGAAGATAGACCATTTATTGGAAACTAAATGCAGTGATTGTTCATGCGGTACAAAAAGCACCACTTTATCGTGTGACATCTGTAGGTGGAACCTAGGAAGAAAACTAGAGGCCAGACTCAAGGGGGTGGCCAGTCCTTTTCTGGCTGTACTGGGTAGGGGATCTAAAAGTACACAGCCCATTGTATTAAGGTCACATTGTTTATCAGTGTTCATTTAGTGTCAATAAATGGAGATAGGTGTGGGAGGGCTATGACCACAGTCGTTTTGTAGCATCAACACAATTGAGGATGCGCTCTGGAGATGTCCAGCTGGAGTCATCAGGCAGAAACGTGGTCACCAACAGCAGTGATGTGGGCACCAGCTCATTGAGATGGGCACAGGACGGAGACAGGAAAGAGTCATCAGGGTACATGGTCCTGAAGCATGTTCCAAGGGTTTGGGTCCTCCTAGGATCACATTAATTTTGAATCATTAGAGTGTGCGTAACCTAGGTTATATAAAATATATAAACTGCCTCTCGTCCCCTGTCGCATATCAATGAAACTCAAGTGAGGACTGAGAATGGGCCGAATGACCCTAGTCCCCCTACACATAAACTATTGCAACATAACATCTGGGGACTGAGACGGGGGGACTGGATACATGGTCCTGCACAAAGAGAACTTCATGTAAGGAGCAAACAGGCATGATTCAGACCCACCCACATTGCCAAGACCACACCACCAAAGGGACACCAACAGAGCACAACCACCCTGAAGCGAGTAGAGTATAGTCCACACAGTGTTGGGAGTACAAGTGTGTGGTATCATGGGGCAAAATTAGCAGGCCAGGGACTCAGCCCTTGTGTGGCGTTGGTGCAAGGATATCCAAGTGGAGGGAGGGAAGCCTACCAGGCAAGCCAGTGTGTGTGGTACATTATGGAGTGCCGTTTTTAGCCCCCTGGGCCAGACTACACTATATCATAGAACTTACTGAATAGATGAGTTTTCAGCATAAATTTGAATGTTGAGACTGTGTCTGCATCTCTCACATGGTTTGGCAGATCACTCCAAAATTGGAGCTCTATATGAAAAAGACCAGTTTGTTTATTCTAGGAACAGTAAGGAGGCCTGCATCTTCTGGATGTACCATACATGTAGGTACATATGGCAGCACCAAATCAGACAGATAAGTAGGGGAAGGTCCATATTGTGCTTTGTAGGTTGACAGTAAAACTTTGAAATCAGCCCTAGCCGTAATGGGCAGCCAGTGTAGAGAGACTAGAATTTGGGTAATATGTAAAAATGTGCAGTTCTAGTCAAAATTCTGGTGGCCATGTTAAGTACTAACTGATGTTTTTTGAGTCTTGTATTGGGTATCAAGCAAGTCTAAGTCAAGTCTCAAGTCACTGCATACAAGTCCAAGTCAAGTCTCAAGTATTTTAGGCTCGAGTCCAAGTCAAGTCTCAAGTCTTAAGTTGTATAGGCTATAGTCATAGTCTGTTAGTCTAGAGCAAGTCCTTTCAACTTAAGTTGCATTTCATGGAAATTACTATTTTTTGATGGGCTATTTTTTATATCATCAGCTGACAAACTTTACAATAATACTGAAATGTGATGTTTATTCTTCAGACCAATTTATTTTCTAAATTCATAAAGGTGTTTGTTTGCTGTCAACATATTGGGACAACTAGATGTTCCTGCAACTAGAATAACACAAATAATCTTATTTATTTTCTCAAAGCAGTATAAAGACAATATCAAAAAAATTGATAACAATTTGCTATCATGTAATACTAACAAAAGAAGAACTGGCCATCTTTAACTTGGCACAGAATGTAATGTGATGCCGCCAAAATGCCACATCTTTAACGAGTTGAGGCATTTTGGCTACCACAGCAATCACAATGAGAATGAGATTTTTATTTAATAAAAATAAGAAATAACCTATAGGTTAATAATAATAACCTAACTGTAAGTATTGGAAAGTAATGCAATCTTCATAAAATCCAATTATTAGTGAACATTTTGTCAAGCAATAGCCACTGTTTTGCATCCCTACTGTCATTGCCAATCTACCAGAACAGTAATTTGACGACGGTCTGTTACACAGATCGTAGATATAGAACAGATGATGAAGTGCTATATCAAGCTTTATTTCGGATACAGAACTATAGCGATACTAATTGTAGTTGTTTTCTCTTGATACTGTTTAATAATGTCAACTTACTTTGACCATGATCACGTCATTGACCTGAATAGCGTTGTCGATCTCGAATGAAGGGGAAGTTGAAAACGAATATCAACTGACTATCAAAAGTCCAGCCAACTTCACCGAGCTAGTTAAACCACAGGTTTTGCAATGAGCACTTTTGCTTCCTTCAATTTTAAAGTATTTTTAGCCAAGTGACAATTAAAATGGAACATGGCCACTTCCACTAGCCATTTTGTCTGTTTGTTTCCTGCACACTTCTCTGAGGAGAATTCTTGTAGGCTACTAACGTTACACGCGTAATTAACTTTAATCAGAACAGGGCGTGACAGCTCTCCGCCAGCTATTGTTTCGCATGGCACAAGTCAAATGATTACAAGTCCAAGTCGAGTCTCAAGTCTTTTCAACAGATCACAAGTCAATTTATTGATGACTTAAGTGCGACACAAGTCCAAATCCATGACTCGAGTCGCCAACTCTGAAAAATAGCATTACAATAGTCCAATCTTGAGGTAACCAAATCATGGATTAACCTTTCTGTATCATTCCTTGACAAAGTTGAAAATGGAAAAAAAGATGCTCTTGAGATATGTTTTGTGTTCATCAAAAGAGATCTGTTTTATCAGAGTTTAGAAGTAAATACTTTTCTGTCATCCACTTCATTTTATCTAATACACAGACTTCCAGGGTGTGCAATTTTAGGGCTTCACAATTTTTTCAATGAAATGTACAGCTGTGCAGTGAAAATGTTCAGCATAGCAATGAAAGTTGACATTGTGTTTTCGGATGACATCACCAAGAGGCAGCATATATAGCGAGAACAATTGCTGTCCCAAAAAAGAAACTTGAGGAACACCAAAGCATACCTTTGATTATTTTGGAGGACAGACCATCCACAGATACAAACTAATATATTTCCAATAGGTAAGATCTTAGCCATGCCTGAACATGTCGACGTAACCCGATTTATAGGTTTCCAATCTGTCTAGAAGAATGTTGTGGTCAATGGTATCAAAGGCAGCAGAAGCACAGCCTTGATCGGATGATACTTTAAGGTTCTTTATCACTGCAGTCTCAGTATTATGATGGGTCTAAACCCAGACTGGATAACTATTATACTTTAGGAAGGCATTGAGTTGCTGGGCCACCACTTTTTCAAATTTGTTTGGGATAAATGGTTGATTTGAAAAAGGCCAGTCATTATTTAGCCTTTCTGGGTAATTTTTTTAAAAAGTGGCTTCACTACAGCCATTTATGGGAGTTTGGAACACACATGTATCAGTTTTACGATAAACAGAGATTATCTCCTTTAGTAGTTTATTTGGAATAGGGTCCAGCTGGAAGGCTTTGAGGCCTTTACTATTATAATGAAAGATTTAAGTAAGTAAGGTTAGGTAGGAGGATACTAACGGTTAAGGTTAGGCATGAGGTTACTAAAGGTTAAGGTTAGGCATGAGGTTACTAACGGTTAAGGTTAGTCATAAGGTTACTAACAGTTAAGGTTAGATATGACGTTACTGAGGTTAAGGTTAGAATTAAGGTTAGGGGTAACATTACAAAAACCTATAATCGTGTGTCTGCATGACGCAAGCAATGTAGAACAAAACACACACAAAGTGCTGGTCTGGATTTGAACTCACGAACACTGGCATGCAATTCGCGGATTTATATGCCCGTCCACCATCCCCGACCTCCACTGTAGCAAAAACTACGCTATTTACATGCTACGTCATTATCTTCATATGTTCATATTTTACGTTATTCAAGTGTTGAATTTAGTTCCCTACAAACGTAATTGACCCTCTCATAACGTTCATATTTCACATATTTCGGTTTTACAAAATAGTTCCCTATTTTTTTATTTCATGTGATTTAGGGCTGCAATTATGTTGGAGAAATTAGATAAATGAGGAGAAGAGCATTTTGGTAATGCAGAGTACTGTTATTCTAAGCTAGTCTAAATACTACAGGATAGAACACCATTTCCACTCCAATCTTCTGGAGGCTTTCTTTAGGGTTCTGGGGCCTCATTTATAAAATGTATGCCGCTCTCTACGCAATAATTGGGATTTAAAACAAAAACTTGACGGGAAAATGTGCGGGGAAGGGGGGGATTATTAGGTGGCCATGATTGAATTGAGGCCTGGATGGGAATTTGGCCATGACAACGGGGTTAACACCCCTACTCTTACGATAAGTGCCATGGGACTTTTAATGACCACAGAGAGTCAGGACACCCGTTTAACATCCCATCCGAAAGACAGCACCCTACGCAGGGCAGGTCTCCCCATCACTACCCTGGGGCATTGAGAATTATTTTTTGACCAGAGGGAAGAGTGCCCCCTACTGGCCCTCAACCCCACTTCCATCAGCACTGGTCTCCCACTCAGGGACTAACCAGGCCCAAACCTGCTTAGCTTTAGAAGCAAACCAGCAGTGTAATACAGGGAGCTATGCTGCTGGCATAACTAGTTCATTGACTATGATTGTGTTTGAAGCAAGGAATAGAATATTTAGTAATCCCATTTTTCTAGTTGGAGTGTTTTTGTAATGGTAATCTTTTTTATTTATGACAGTAATGGTGGAGGGTTTTATTTTAGTAAGATTACTAAGGTGAGCACCACCTTGTTTAGCTTTACCTAACCTAGATCATCATAAAGTCAGTCTCAATGAGAAACACTGAACGCACTTCACTGGCTATGCTAGGGGCAGACCCCACTAGGCTAGCAGACTGGCTAATAGCCAGCAGCCTAACCTGCACCCTATTTTCTTTTTCTGGACGAGTCCCAAAATGAGAGCCAGTTATCTACAAATCTCCTGTGACGGGCAGAACTCCTTCAGCCAGCGATTGCTTTGTGTGAGTCTGCTGTAGATCTTGTCACTACCCCTAAATCCTAAGCCACCTCCAACATTGTTTTAGAGAATGTTTCAGTGTGCTCAACTGACCACACAACCATGAACCAGCCTAGGACCTGCACATCCACCTTCTTTACCCGCGGGATTGGCTTAGACCTGCCATCTGGACAGCTGATAACACTATGGTTTTGCACAGCCATAAACAAGGAAACATGCTCACAGGAAATGCTCTCCTACATTTGCCTTTGGCTTTGACAGAGGGAAGACCTGTGCTCTAGACCAAATAAATCTCGGTTTACACTGTACCTGGCAGAAACTCACAAATCTTTGACTTATTTGTTTCATATATTTTCAGGCACTTCATGATTTATTAGATAGCATTTTTGCTAAAAGACTATTAGGCTACATTCTGAACATGAAGTGGTATGGATCTGAAGCAATGGCTCAGACCGATGGATCACCAGGCCACTGCAACTCTACAGATGTATGCAACATTGAACCATAGCAGATATTATTGCTATTACCTGTCCAAAAATACAGACCCTCGGTCTGTAAAATTTATATGATATCACAATTGTATCTATTGTGACTCATTGGTCCCTTCTCTTCCTCAGCTGAAAGTCAACTCCTGATCCTGTCTGAGATGTGGGTCAGGTTCTTCACTGAGACCTTGCCTACACTTCAGGCTATATTCTATCCTGTTCAGGTACTGCCATCATAAATCCCATTCTTTCTGTAAGCTATTAAACCAACTGCCTTACCCACCGTAGTCAACACAAATCCCATGGCCCTTTGTTGATACTTTGAAGGAGTTAGTTTTCCAAACTTGCTACTCAGAACACTACACATAGCTGTCTCTATGACTGATGGCTCTCTTTCGTTTCTCAATCTCAGCCATTTGATAAAATGCTTAGTTTCTTTGACATTGTGACATTTTCCCAGCTTTTTAGTGCACTGTATGCTGTGTAATTGTATTGTGTCTCTGTGCGTGTCCAGGGCCAGGAGCTGACGGTCAGACAGATAGCTTTACTGGGATTCAGAGACCAAGTACTGTTAAAGCTCTCCCTTGAGGATTTGCTGCCTGTGGCCACAGTCCCTCCAGCCGTCACACAAATGCTGCTGATCCTGCAGGTTAGCTGAAATGTACACTGTCATTATTATTGGAAAATTAGGCACTTTGTAAAAGTGTTATTTGTGTGTTTTTCATTGCATGTGTTTGTGTGGCTTTTAGTGTTCACCATGACATATGTCATTTATATGACACAACAGGTTTATATTTATCAGTTCCATATGTTGTTTCAGAAAAAATCTGGTGTGCAGTTACATTTTAATAAACAATGAATTAGTGCAGGTGCAAAATAATTGAAACCCAAGTTGCATTTCTAGGTAAGCAGAATCAGGTACAAATATAATTGGTTACCATATGAACCAATCAAAAAAGAGAAAGGCATTGGAAAGACCTGGGGCGGACCTCTGATAAATAGAAATTAGAAACATGGTTAGTTTGGTGTTACCCATACTGGTGACTCTGGAACCACCATGCACAGAGGAAAGAGGTCTCTGAGGACATCAGGAAGAGGACGGTGAGATAATAGATGCAAATTCCATCATTTGACTGTGAGGCAAATAATTTACAAATGAAAAACATTCAACATTTTTAGTAATGTAATAATTTAGCAGGAGCTCTGATCCAGAGTAACTTACAGGAAGTACAGGACATCCCCTTGGAACAACTTAGGGTAAAGTCCATTGCTCAGGGACACAATAAACCAATCCGGTCTAAAACCTTTGACAATAGCAAGGTATATTGTTTCATGTGAAAACAGATTTAAAGTTTTAAAAAGCAGTCATAAATTTAACCTCCAAGCTTATGACAACAAGACTGATTCCCTAAACACTGAGTCATCTGACGTTATTTAACATAACAGCAGCTCAGACTAGAAGTGGATGCACTTAAAATATCCTTAAGAACTGCTCTAGAAATGTATGAAATCAGGAAATGTGAAAATGGCATTCATGGGAGGGTTGATCAGAAGAAGGGAACATAGGCTGCTGTTAAAAACGAACTAAGCAGCCTCTCTTAACTTTGCTAGATAGAGACCACTTGAAGTACTGGTAGTGTTATTATTGGTCTTTTTCTTCCCTCCAATGAATCCCTTTTTTTTTGTGTTCTTCTTTTTGCGGAAGCATGCACAGTAAACTGAGATGCAGCAAGGGAGGTCCGCAAATCTCCAGATTTTTGAGTTTATCTTTTTTGTCACTAACTTTTTGAGCGTTTGACTTGTTCGGCAGATGTCTAGAACACTTTAAACAACAGTTCAAAGGTGCTCTCCACTACTTACACACAAGTGGTTTCTATCTCTTTAAATTAAAATATTTTTGAATATTTCAAATCAACAACCAACTCAGTGAGAGAACTGTCTGTTGTCAATTCAGCAATTAGATTCTTTGAATTGTGAAAGTTCTACAAGGTCTATAGTGATTTACATGTGTAATGTAGTTGCAGAGACAGGTCTAAAGAAGATGGTCATGGTTTATTTCCAAATATTAAAGAAATCATCCACATTAATCTTATTATCCATTGACGATTTAATGCCAATACTGAAAAAAATACATTGCGGTTTAAGGAAATAATGTAAAAAAACAAAAAAAAATCAGTGGGGTAATGGTAATGTAAAAAAAAAATGCAGTGGGGTAATGGTAATGTAAAAAAAACATTTTCAGTGGGGTAATGGTAATGTAAAAAAAACATTTTCAGTGGGTTAAAGGTAATGTAAAAAAAACAAAAAAAATCAGTGGGGTAATGGTAATGTAAAAAAAATGCAGTGGGGTAATGGTAATGTAAAAAAAACTTTTTCAGTGGGGTAATGGTAATGTAAAAAAAAACATTTTCAGTGGGTTAATGGTAATGTAAAAAAAACAAAAAAAATCAGTGGGGTAATGGTAATGTAAAAAAATTGCAGTGGGGTAATGGTAATGTAAAAAAACGTTTTCAGTGGGGTAATGGTAATGTAAAAAAACATTTTCAGTGGGTTAATGGTAATGTAAAAAAAACTAAAAAAATCAGTGGGGTAATGGTAATGTAAAAAAAAAATTGTGGGGTAATGGTAATGTAAAAACTTTTTTCAGTGGGGTAATGGTAATGTAAAAAAACATTTTTTCAATGGGGTTATGGTAATGTAAAAAAAACATTCTAATTAAAACGCTTGGATGGGTGGGTAGTTGGAATGTGTTTGGATGTTTTCTTAACAATACATCCTTGCTATAGAAATGAGATCGACTGTAGATTGTCTTTGGTGAAGGCAATGGTTTTTGGTGTTGTTTGTTGCGTGGCAAGTAATGTATTACAGTAGTTGTTAGACAGAGTTTACAATGCTTTACATTTTACTATGTCCTAATTATTATATGATATTTCATTGTGTTTGGTGTTTGTGACCAAAGATCTTCTTTGACTAAGGCCATTCATGGGTGGGGCTCGAAAATATGTTTTTTACATGAGTAAAGGAAAAAGAAACTGTGGGATGTCTCTAGGTGTAGCTGTGGGATCTCCATGGATTTTGCTGTTGATTAATGGGTGGACAGTTTTGTTGTGGTATATCAGACATGGCTGCTAACTACTACTGTAAATGTCCACTCTGAAAAGACAGCAATTTCAACTTCCCCACCCATCAATGGCCTTTGTCAAAGATGCTTTACATACCAAAGAAAATGAAATTGCTAGTCATTTAATATCTAGGGTAGGTAAAGTATTAGTTTAAACTCAATGTTGTCCTCTCATATAGTTCTAGCACACCTTTTGGACTCGCAATTGTTCACATACCATCAGGCTGTTAAACTGACTTAATTAAACCCACAACCTGGGTTCGCGTGGTGTAGTGGGCTAAGTCGCTGCATAGCAGGACAGGCTACTTCATCAGCCCTAAGGGCACCCAGAAAAGTCCAGCAAGCGCCAGGACCGTTTCCAAAAGTTGATTCAGCTGCGAGATCGGGGCACCACCAGTGCAGAATTTGCTTAGTAATGGCAGCAGGCAGGTGTGAGTGCATCTGCATGGTGTCAAGAGGGGCAGCAAAGAAGTCACTTCTCCCCAGGAAAAATATCAGGGACAGACTGATATTCTGCAAAAGGTACAGGGATTGGACTGCTGAGAACTGGGGTAAAGTCATTTTGCCTAAGAACACTGCCACGAATGAAGAATGATACCAAAACATCCTCAGAGATCAACTTCTCCCAACCCTCCAACAGTTTGGTGATGACCAATGCCTTTTGTTGTCCTTAAGCTATTTTGCCACAACATTGGAAGTAGGCTTGGGATCATTGTCCATTTGGATAACCCATTTGCGACTAAGCTTCAACTTCTTTGAGATGTCAGTCTGATGTCTTGAGATGTTGATTCAATACATCCACATTATTTTCCATCCTCATGATGCCATCTATTTTGTGAAGTGCACCAGTCCCTCCTGAAGCAAAGCACCCCCACAACATGCTGTCACCCCCATGCTTCACGGTTGGGTTGGTGTTCTTTGGCTGGCAAGACTCCCCCTTTTTTTCCAAACATAACAGTTGTCATCTTGGCCACATAGTTACATTTTTGTTTCATCAGACCATTGGACATTTCTCAAAAAGTACAATCTTTGTCCCACTGTGTAGCTGCAAACCATATACTTTTTCTTTGTTGCTGATTTTTGCTTAGCGGCCTTTCAGGTTATGTTGATATAACACTTGTTTTACTGCTTTGCTGTTGTTCTGGGATTGATTTGCACATTTCTTACCAAAGCATGTTCATCTCTAGAAGACAGAAAGCATTTCCTTCCTGAGCAGTATGATGGCTGCAAGGTCCCATAATGTTTATACATGTGTACTAATGTTTGTACAGATGAATTTGGTATCTTCAGGCGTTTGGAAATTGCTCCCAAGGTTGAACCAGAATTGTGGAGGTCTCCATTTTACTTTCTGAGGTCTTGGATGATTTCCTTTGATTTTCCCATGATGTCAAGCAAAGAGGCACTGAGTTTGAAGGTAACCCTTGAAAAATATCCACAGGTACACTTCCAATTGACTCTATTACGTAAATTATCCTGTCAGAAGCTTTTAAATCCATAACATAATTTTGTGGATTTTTCCAAGCGGTTTAACAGCACAGTCAACTTATTGTATGCAAACTTCTGACCCAATGGAAATTTGATATATTGAATAATTAGTTGAATAATCTACCTGTACTCAATTGTTGGAAAATTAAAAAAAATTTGATGTCTTCACTGACTTGCCGAAACTAGAGTTTTTTAACAAGATATCTGTGGAGATGATTACAAATGATTTTTAATGACTTCAACCTAAGTGTATGTAAACTTCAACTGTCAATGCTGTATTTCATCATCTCTGTATTCCAGCAAAAACATGTATGGTTGTATTTTACCATTTAATAACACTTGATTAAACGTTTAAATCGTCCAGCTCTTCAAGTATTTAATCACTTGCATTAGCCGATGTAGAAAACAAAATCCCTTTGTAACTCTTCTTATTTACATATTTAACAGTAAAATGGAAGCAAAGAAATACATATTCTCAAACTAACTATGGAAATTGTATTTATATTGAAAGGTCAGCCATCTTGAATCACCTCCATTCAGAGGTGGGACAGATTAAGATCAGGAAGTGAACTGAACATCTCCCCTGACTCTAGCTGTGAGGTAAATGTAAATACTTGTGATGGTCGTGTTTGGAATTACAAAATGCATTGAGAAGTTGTTTTCAGAGTCTGTAATGTGGAAAACATGCAAGTGTTTTGTTGCTTGCGGAAAAAATGCAAGCGAGACTTGACTTCAGCATCACATAGGACCCTAGTCTACAGAAGAATAGCAGACTAGAGACTCGCTCATTAGGTTTGAAGCCCTAGCTTGTAGAATAGTAAGTTAGTAAATCTTTGTGAAAACAATGAATACTGTATCTATAATGTTGCGGTTCTACCAAAACATAATAAATTAGAAGAATTAACAGAGATCTTCCATACTGTAAATATTACAGCTCTAACTGATCAATGTTTGTCTAATACTGCAGTTAATATACTTGGTGTGTTGATCAAGAGCTTAGAGGTGTGAGATGGAAGAATTATGGAATCAGAAACCAGCAATCTTCTACTTTTTACCCGGGCTGAAAATAGATACATGACAGCCAACATTCAGAGGCAATAAACACCTGGTTAAATAAACCTGCATGGAAATTGACAGGTACTTCCAATAGGCAATTCCTAATCAAGATTTGTTAAAACTGACAATTGTGTAATTAGAGCCAACATATTGCCAACATAAAATGGTGAGAAGTTCACACTATTTAACGGTAACAAAATATTTGGACAATTGGCTTTACACCTGTCTCTTGTCAGGCATGTGTTGTTTTCTCATCATCATTAGTCCATTTTCAATAATCTCAGAAATGTCAAATGACCTGCTAGACAAAGGATCACCTGAGAACTGTTTGACATCAGGAAAGGTTAGGCAAGGATGTGTAGGCCCCCAGCATTCGCAGAATATTTTACTAGGTAAACTACAGAGGCTGGAACTGTTTGATGCAAAAACACAAGTAGGCCTCAAACACATTGTCACATAATGCAGTGTGGTGTAGAGAGATTTGAAAGAAGGGAGACCAACCTGGCAGTTGAATGATTGAATGTTTATTTTCTTCTTGTTTCCTTCCTACTTGCAAAATAATGGACGGGCATAAATGGACTGACACTGTGCTCTTACTCATGACACAGTACACAAAATAATAGTAGACCTGGCAATACGCAATACTCAGACATGAATGTACAGTCTACTTACACTCACTGTACGTGGCGAGGACACAATGTAGACACGGGTGGAGGCTGGACAGTTGAGGCGGGGTTCGAAGACAGGACAGTGGCTGCAGCGGGCAGGAGCTGGACAGCAACTGTGGCAGGCTCTTTCGGCTGGTCAGGAGCTGGACAGCAACTGTGGCAGGCTCTTTCGGCTGGTCAGGAGCTGGACAGCAACTGTGGCAGGCTCTTTCAGCTGGTCAGGAGCTGGACGGCAACTGTGGCGGGCTCTTTCGGCTGGTCAGCAGCTGTGGTGGGCTCTCTGGACGGGTTTGCTGCTGTGGGCTCTTGCAGCCTCCTCAGCGCCTGCCCTGTCCTCTCTCTCACCGCTGTCGCCGCTGACATGGCAGCCCTTGCCATCCTTCCCATGACATCTGCCGCTCTCATAGCGGCCCTGGCTGCCAATGCTGCAGCCTTAGCCCTCTGTATGGCGGCCCTAGTACCGCTGGGTCAGCCGTCTCCTCCTGGGCCAGCACTCTCGCCCTCTTCAGATGTATTTCTAGCAGCCATTCCATCAGAGGGGGCAGAAGCTCCTCCGGTGGCTATGTTGGCGATGGACCCAGCCAGGGCACCCTGATGTCCCACCTGTCAGCAGGGGATGGAATGTCTGCCCTGGCTGAGTTTCCAGGGAAGCTACAGGCATAGCCCCCCCAAGAAATTTCCTGGGGAGACCCCGGCAGTCGCTCCTCCTCTGCTCCTCTTGTGGAGCCTCTGAGGTCTGCTGTGCTCCTCCAGTGGTGTTTGGTGAGGGAAGAGCACAGCCTCCTCTCTGCGGTCTTGAGTCCCTCAGATCGGTGGTTCATTCTGTCACGTAATGTGGTGCGTGTAGAGAGATTGAGAGGAGACCAAACGTTGAATGATTGTATGTTTAATTTCTGCTTGTTTCCTTCCTACTTGCAAAATAACGGACAGACATAAATGGAGAAGCACAACTTCAGGCAACTATTGACACTGTGCTCTTACTCGTGACACAGTACACGAAATAATAGTAAACCTGGCACTACGCAATACTCAGACATGAATGTACAGTCTACTTACACTCGCTGTACTTGGCAAGGACACGATGTAGAGGGTCCGTAATACATATGCAAATTAAGGAAAGCCACACAAAGCTATACACACACATAGGTAACAGGAGTCAATGAACCGCGCCTTCCTCTCGTTCACCTGGGGCCTATACTACGAAGCAACAATTGGGGTTAGTGAGTTAACTTCAGGTTTATCCCTGGGTTTTCAGTATCACAACGTTGGGTCACTTGTTACCGGGTTACATCACAATGGTAACTTATGCTGCGAACCTAACCTGCTCCAGAGCAGGTTATAGTCGAGATAAACGATGAATTGATTAACCTGAACAAAAGCACCGCCTACTGACCAATCAATTCCCAATTGAAAAATGGGTCACGATTCTGACAGTCGCCATTGGCTTTCTCTGATGAGAATATTTATGAAATATATAGATTCTCAGCAGAGGGAGTGACATGTTTTTGTCAGCTTTTTGAACTGTATGTGCCAGTGGACTGCTATACTACATTGAAGTTGTACGCTTACAGTTCCACAGACTTTATAGTGTTTTGTTTGTTTGTGACAGGTATTTTAATGTAGGCTATGGTCTCTGTGATACTGACCCACATCAATGTATCCCCTTTCACTCTAGAGACAGTACATACATTTACTATTTACTCTTACAGAAATTGTCGAACAACCAAGTATGTTGACATTGATTTATTTACACACCCTGTACATTTTTTATTTGCTCCCATTATCGTTTAACACTGTCAGGGTTGCATATTAAAGAACACGATAAATAAAATTGTTATACACGATCAGCATTAAGCAACACATTGGTTTAATGGAATACCCAATTGTCTTATAGTCAGTGATATCAATGAGCCTGAGGCATTTATAAATACTTGGGTGGCAATTTTTTTCCCAGCTTTCCTTCCTGCTGTATGTATGGATTATATTTTTTAAGCTCTTCATATTTCTCAAAAATGATCATTTACTACAGTTGAGTGAAATATGCGGCTCTCACAGGCTCTCATAGACTTGTCCGTGTCTGCGATTGGTCCGATGGTGCACACACCGCCACTTTTATGTGAACGCGCTCGTCACTAGATTGGGAAATCTTGGGTTGATTTAACGAATTGATAACCACCGTCATGACATCTCTTATCTAGATCGCAATTGTTAGTTTCAGTGAAGCCAGGTAGTGAAAATAAATAATTTTGAACTTGCTTCATAGTATAGGCCCCTGGACTAATATAGGGACTGACCAACCAGCTGAAGTGTTTAGGTAATTAGATCAACTCAGTCCCCAATCAGTACCAGGTGAAAGTGAGGAAGGCACCATATACACATAATAGAACCTTCAAATAATACATTCCATTGAAAACCTAAATCAACAGTACATAAGCACTGGTATATATTCAAAATACAAAGACATCCCCAATAAACTGAAATACCTATAAACATATTGAGTCCATGATCTCAGTTCATTTGAAACAGGAGTCCCACTCTGGGACACCTGTTACACACATGATAGCCTAAAAATACCAAAAAGAGGCTACAGAATACTGGAAAATATATTGTGGACAGTTGAGACAAACATTACCAGAAATAAATGAACTGGAATACCAACTTATCTGTGATAGGGTGAAAGGGGTTTTATGATTTGAACTTGCATGCGTGACTGCTACTGGAACTGGCTCAGTTTTCTTTGATGATGAAGGGTACTGAAACATCTGGTTTGATCAGATACAACCAAATACCTTAAACTAATTTCACATTGCCACAGCGTAATTACCTACTGTAAAATAAACAGCCAAAGCAAACAAATTATATCTCTGTTGGAGAAATCATCACCTGATTGCAATCCAGAGCATTTGACTTGTTGATGACATGACTGAATGCAAAAATGCAGAAAACTAAGATGGCCTGGCAGAAGAGATACGCAGTATCTGATAATGTGCATAGGTCACAGAATTCCGGTAGTCACTGATGCAAAAGATTTGCAAAAAAGTACTTAATATGACAACATTAGTTAAGCTAAAGTCCACAAAAATTGGATACATTGATTATACATTGTAACATACACCAATCAGCCATAACATTATGACCACCTGCCTAATATTGTGTGGGTCCAACTTTTGCCACCAAAACAGCAGCCCTATATGCAACAAACTGCAATGCACTGTGTGTTCTGACACCTTTCTATCAGAACCAATATTAACTCTTTCAGTTGGATCGCAGAATTTGGCCCTTGTCAAAGTGTCCCTCAAATCTTTATGCAAACTTATTTTTCCTGCTTCTTAATTTTGTTCTAAAAGTTGATGTGTTAGAAGCATAAATAATTGGCAAGTGTAAGGATTTGAGAAACTTTGACAAGGACCAAATTGTGATGGCTAGATGACTGGGTCAGAGCACCTAAAAAACAGCAGCTTTTGTGGTGTGTTTCTGGTCTGTAGTGGTCAGTATCTATCAAAAGTGGTCCAAGGAAGGATAAGCAATAAACCGGCGACAGGGCCATGGGTGGCCAAGGCTCATTGATGCACGTGGGGAGCGAAGGCTGGCCCGTGTGGGCCAATCCAAAAGATTTGTAGCTCAAATTGCTGAAAAAGAAAATGCTGGTTCTGATAGAAAGGTGTCAGAAAATACAGTGCATTGCAGTTTGTTGCTGCTGTTTTGGCAGCAAAAGGGGGACCTACACAATAACATGACAGGTGGTCATAATGTTACGGTTGATCGGTGTATATTGTAACACAGTTCATGGTTTATGGAAGTAAATACCCCGCTGGAGTTAAGAGCCAAAACAACAAAATACATATGTAATTAATTTCATACAATTATTCAGTGCAACCTACAGTACATTGTTTTTTAACTTTTGTGCATCAGTGTTGTTGAATAGCTGAAATATATTTTCACGTACATTTTTAATTCATTTAGCAGTCGGTTTGAACCCAAGCAACTTACAGAAGTGAATACATATATTTTCATACTTTTTCACACTGTCCCCCCATGGAAATTGAACCCACAAACTTGGCATTACAAGCACCAAGCTCTTAACAAGTATGCTACAAGGAGTTCGGCTAATCAGAACCTGGCTCTGTGGAAAATTAACTCCTGTAAATAAGTATTTGTCACAAAACAGTCCCTCACTTTTCCATTCTGTTTTTTGGGTAACAGTTAGCAACTTTGTTTTATTTGAAAAAAAATGTAAGCAACCCGTTTCTTTGATTGTAATGATCCACAGGGCATCCATGAACCTAACGGACCTAGTCAAGAGTACTATCAGCTGGAAGAACTGGTGGAGATCATAATTTCACCTTATCTTGGGAACGTCCTCCACATTCGCAACAGCAAATGCTTTATGGGTAAGTGACCAAATGTAGTTAAATAATTTCTTTGTGTTTTATCCCAATTCTAACCCATGAAATTGTACACCCCAATTCCAAAAAAGTTAGGACAGTATGGAAAATGCAAAAAAAGCAAACAATTTGAAAATTCAATTCACCCTGAACTATATTGAAAACAGATTATTAACACATTGGGCCCTATTCTAACGATCTGAAACGCAAGTATCAAACGCGAAACGCAAGTGACATTGTGGGAGGATCCCGGGCGCTGTTGCTAGTTTCCCAGCAGGATAAATTACTCACTTACGTCGGGCGCAAATCTAAAATGGGTAGGTCTGAAGTAGCTACATTAGTCCTAGGTGTGGTTTGGGTGTAACATGCAATAAACCAATCAGAGCATCATCTCACATTCCCTTTAAGAGCAGGAGCGCTTGTTCCATGGCAGATTGCTATTATAACGGTGGATTGCTATTGATTTGTCTTTCTTACAACATGTAAATAAATTAATGTCACAAGACATACTTTCCGATGTTTGGGGCTCACTCTCATTAAATCACGAGGTTATGAATGCATGGTAATATTTTTGCAATGTAGTCTAACATTGGAGCGAGATTACTTTGCTTGCCTAAATCTTCTGTCAAATAAGCTCTCCTCTCCTGTTCTGCTGCAGAGTTTGCCATAGATGAGTCGTGGCTTGAGCCAGGGTAATTCGCAAAGACATGGGTGATTTTACTATTAGCATCGCAAATTACTTGTATGTTGATTGAATGGGTTCGCTTAAGTTGATTAAATGATCATTATATTATATGTATATCAGTTCGAATAATTCATTCTGAATAATTTGGGTAAATGTGTACACTAGATGTATACCTATTTTTTCACATCTTCAGACACCACAATGATTTCCAATGTGTGGTAATATTTTTTCTTCTAATTATTTATTGCAATAATAGGAACTGCTGCATTTGTGTAGATGTAGAGGAGCAAATTGTATGCGTGTCGTGCACATGCTACATTATGGCCAAGCATGCGCCCTTAAAATAGCATCTGAATAACACGCCACCGACTTGGAATGTCACCTTATCTTTTAATCTGGGCACTGAAGACACCAGTTGACTAAGTTTAGCAAGCAGAATTTTCCCCCATTTATCCATTACTAATGTCCTTAGCTGCGCAAATGTACAGGACCTTTGTTGCCTTATTCTGTGCTTCATACTTCGCCACACATTGTCAATTAGAGACAGTTTAGGACTGCATGCAGGCAATGCTAGCAGCCGCACTGTCTGTTACGCAACCATGTGCTTGTAATACGGGCAGAATGTGGTTAGATGATGTTCTGTGGGAAAATGCAGGGACATCCCTGGAAAATACGACGTCTGGATGGTGGCATATGTTGCTCGAAATGTGTAAATATCTGCATCAATGGTGCCCTCAAATAAAAAGTAGAATTTAAATTCACATTATATAATGTGTTTTCAATAAAGAACAGGGTGAAATGAATTTTCAAATATCTTTTGTGCATTTGTTTTTATGCATTTTCCATACTGTCCCAACATTTTCAGAATTGGGGTTGCACTTGTTTTGAGAATACACAATTTCACCAGGTTTCTGTGATGTATTAACATAAATGGTCAGTAGATGGGATAATATTGAATACTAAGTACTAGTCATTATAGGAAGTAATTTGAGAAGAATAAAGAATCAAGGATTCATGTTCTGGTACTGAATGCTATGCTGTAGAACAGAAGATGTTGACCTTGGAATAATTCTCCTGTTACCTGCGACTACACAACAATTCCTAATAAGGAACATGCATGAGAATGCAAGTTATTGCATTTATCCAATTCACACTCCTTATGCAACGATCCAAACTAATATAATTATATAATGGTTGCATCGGCAAATGCTTTAGTAATATCGATTATTTTATAAATTGTTACACAGTAGGAAGAAAAAAGTATATTCACAAAACAGCAGGAAGCATAGGCTAGGGAGGCATATTTTCGTACAGGAAGACAGAGAAGAAGGGCACAGGCCAGAGTTTCCTACAGGATTCTATGTTAGCAGCTGGGGCACAGATATTATGGGGGTGGTCTAGGGGTAATTATATTCTTTGTCATTTTATTGCTTCACTGTCAGTAAACTGTTGCTTTAACTGGAGATCTTACCTTGCCCTAACCACAAAAAAAAGCCTCAAATGCTGCATCTCCACTGGTTCTTTACCCCAACATCGGTGTGGCCCCAGTGAGATATGTTAATGTTGGCTCCAAAGTTGTGTGTCACCATTAGACGTTTGACACTGGGGAGCAGCATGCAGAGAAGACAGACTAGAAAACCGGATTGCCAGTGCAAAACTATGTTCCTGGAGCAATACAATGATCTGCAACAATTCCATGACATTTTGAATAAGAAACGTGACCCCTATTTCTTTTAAATATTTCACTGTCAGTAACATTTTTTCCCAAAAAAATGTAAAACAAATCAAATTCATTTTTCCTCCTCAATATAATACTGAAGTTTGCTCAGGACTGGCATAGTAGTTTCTAGACCCATGTGTTTTTTGCACAAACATGTTGCAAATAAATCTAGGCCTACTCCTCAGGAATAAGTTAGTTAATGCTAAATGATTAGATATCCAAACAATTATTATTTATTTTAGTTTAGTGGAAATGAGCGATGAACTACATGTTAATGGAAGACTCCATCTTCATACAAATTGAAGGTAAGCACTCTACACAGAAGGGACTGTATGTGGAAGTATGCAATAAGTAAACTTTACTGCAAATCCAACCATGTCTAGACCTAAACAATGTAAAAAAAATAGTAGGTAAAACTATAAGCAGTATTGTCCTTGACAAGGACACACTAAGCATTTAAGTTTGCCTTCACACCTTTGCTACTGTAGCAACCTATGATGTCTTCTTTAGATTAATGTTCAAGCACAGAAAAAGATAATCAAATGAGGACATGCGATGGGTGTCCACCAGTAGTCTATAATAGCAGATTGTGCTGTCTCCTCTAGATTAATGTCCATGTATAGAAGAAGTGAATCAAGTGAGGACATGCGATGGGTGTCCACCAGTAGTCTGAGGAATTTGATGAATCTCCTGTTGAACCTTCTCCTCTGCCATCTCTGTCTGCAGCCCCTTTTCCTGTCTGACATCCTTCCTCTTTATAGAATGTTTGGTTGTGTCGAAGTCTGCTGGGATTCCCAACCTTATTTTCAGTAGTTGTTAATCAATGCTTTGTTCTCCTTCAAATAATAAAAAAACTAAAATACAGAACTGTGCAAAAGTCTTAGTCTTAGGTAAAGAAAAATCTATAAATGGAAGATGCATTCAAAAACAGAAATGAAAGTTCCTAAATGTGAAACTTATACTGTAAAGAGCAGAAAACTGTGAAAAACTAAAATAACTACGCAAAAATATCACTTGTCACACCCTCACCTTTTAGTTCAATTGTCCTTCACCTATTTTAATTCCTTCTACACCCATTTTGTTTCATTTAATCAGGCTGGTTCTATCAGTGCATTATGTCATTGATCAATAGCATACCTGTTTGTTATATCATCGTGTCACCATGCACTCTCTGATCACATTACTCATTGCTATTTTCCTCTAGCCTAATGTTTGTAAAATTATAGGTGCGTACCTTAGAATCCTGTAGGAAATGCACACATTTAAGTACAGAACTGAACAAACTTTGGCCACGGAATTTCTGCGTTATTAAGACCACCCACCAGTCTGCTTTGTCCCAGGTGACAGGGAGAGAAAGCTGCAGGTTATTAATGCTAGTCACTGCATTCTGTGGCGTTGCAGGAATTAATAAACCTTTGGGAGGGAAAGACAATGTCAGCATTTTGCGACACTTCTGGGTGAACATATAAAATTTGGACATAATGTACTAACATTAAGAAATATACCTTAAATACAAAATTATGTAACCTATACATTTTTGTTCACTAAATTACAATGATAGTACAGCTATAACTATGTACCAATTATAATTAAACAATAAAATACTTTAACGAAATATTATATGATCATAGGTAATTATCCCTGTTTGGAGAAAATCAGTTAAAAACAGACATCTTACACAAAACTAAAAGTATATACAAATGTATGCAGCTCTTACATTCACTTTCACAAAATTCATTTGTCAAAAATCTCACCCCAAAAAAGGTCCCCTTTGTTCACACCCATTCAAGATCATTCACACCCTCCTAAGCCCTAGACCCACGCTTCTATGGCAGGGAATGAAAGTCACTGCCAAACGGTATTATTAAGATTATTTATGAAAATGTATGTTACTGTAAAAAGGCAAAAATGTCATCACATTATGACTGAATTGATTATTCTATATTGTTTGTATTTATCTGATAACGTTAATGACATGCAACATTGTCATCAGAAAATAGTACTTGTAGCTAGCTAACATTCTAAGTCTGTTATGTATTTCAAAACATTTCTTTGATATCTAGGTTACCTAAAATTACATGGTTCACTGTTTGACACTCTTGGAATTCAGGTTGTTATAAACGGAACATTTTGTTTGATAACATGAGCAACTGAATGTATTCACAGTGCTTCCCTTTTTCCACATTTTGTTGTCACACCCTTCTTTCCGAAATGGATTAATTTAATTATTTTCCTAAAAACTCTAAAAACTATAACCCATAATGACAATGTGAAAGAAACAAAGTGTGTTTGAAATCATAGCAAATTTATTTAAAAAAATGAAAAAAGCACCTGTACATAAGTATTCACAGCCTCTGCTCAATACTTTGTTGAAGCACCTTTGTCAGAAATTACAGCCTCAAGTCTTTTTGAGTATGATCAGGTTCAAGTCTGGGCCCTGGCTGGGACACTCAAGGACAATCACAGAGTTGTTCTGTAGCCACTCATTTGTTTTCTTCACTGTGTGCTTAGGGTCATTGTCCTGTTGGAAGATGATCCTTCGCCCCAGTCTAGAGCGATTTGGAGCAGGTTTTCATTGAGGATGTCTCTGTACATTGCTGCAATCATCTCTCCCTTGATCCTGACTAGTCTCCCAGTTCCTGCTGCTGAAAATCATGCCCAAAGCTTGATGCTGCCACCAACATGCTTCACTGTAGGGATGGTGTTGACCATGTGATGAGCGGTGCCTGATTTCCTCCAGACATGACGCTTGCCATTCAGGCCATAGAGTTCAATCTTTGTTTCATTAGACCAGAGAATTTTGTTTCTCATGGTCTGAGAGTCCTTCGAGTGACTTTTGGCAAAATCCAGATGGGCTCTCATGTGCCTTTTTACTGAGGAGTGGCTTCCATCTGGCCACTCTACCATACAGGCCTGGAGTGCTGCAGAGGTGGTTGTTCGTCTGGAAGGTTCTCCACTCTCCACAGAGAAATGCTGGAGCTCTGTTAGAGCTACCATCGGGTTCTTGGTCACCTCCCTGACTAAGGACCTTCTCCCTTCTCATTTTGGCCAGGCGTCCAGCTCTAGGAAGAGGCCTGGTGGTTTTAAAGGAGGCCAATGTGCTCCTCTTTGTCTTATTTTGAATCAGGTAATGGCAGAAGTATTCCAAAAAGTATTCCAATAGTTTAAATGATCATTGTTTAAATGATTAATTGATTAAATTAAACTTTGTTGTTAAACAGCTGTTCGTGGCAAAATCAATAAAAGGACACATGGCAGACAAACACTTATTCACTATGAAATCATAACTCCATCGTCCATTGTTATACAGTTTTCTAATACTGTACACACATCTGATTCTAAAAGTTGGTTGATTTCTTCTGTCATAACAACAAACCTTTCTTTCAGCTATTCCTCACTTTCACCGGCAAGTGTAAGTCAACAAAGTTTAAAGTTTGATAGAGCAGACAAGTTTGACAGACAGGACAAGCAACTAATCTGGGGGTTTTCTGGATGGGCACTGTTTTCTATTGTTACAACAGATTTTTATTTAACATATTTCACATCTCTACAGAATATCAACAGTTAGTTTTTTCATTTAAAAAAGTGTACACGTTGATGAATCCATTTCTGGGGAAAACAATCTATTTCAACCAGAAATTAATAGTTAGTGTTTTTTACGTTTCCCGAAAAGTAAGCAGTTCCATCAAACTACTAGCATTATATATATCAGGTGCATTTGTTATAATATAATCTATCAAAGTGGATTTTATGTGGACTTTAAGAATAGTCCTTGTACTGTAGGCTCATTGATTGATTGTGTGAGATTTACACACTCCAAACTCAACCAGAAACAAAATGCTTAATACAACTGCGGGAGCAATTATAAGAAAATGGAAGACATACAAGACCACTGATAATCTCCCTTGATCCGTGGCTCCAAGGAAGATCTCACCCTGTGGGGTCAAAAAGATCACAAGAACGGTGAGCAAAAATCCCAGAACCACACAGGGGGACGTAGTGAAGGAACTGCAGAGAGCTAGGACCAAGGTAACAAAGGCTACCATCAGTAACACACTACGCCGCCAGGGACTCATCCATGTCCAGGCCCATCTGAGTTTTGCTAGAGAGCATTTGGATGATCCATAAGAGGATTGGGAGAATGTCAATTGGTCAGATGAAACCAAAATACAACCTTTTGGTAAAAACTCAACTCGTCGTGAAGTAGAGGAGAAAGAATGTTGAGTTGCAGCCAAAGAACACCATACCTACTGTGAAGCATGGGGGTGGAAACATCATGCTTTGGGGCTGTTTTTCTGCAAAGGGACCAGGACGACTGATCCATATAAAGGAAAGAATGAATGGGGCAATGTATCGTGAGATTTTGAGTGAAAACCTCCTTGAATCGGCATTGAAGATGAAATGTGGCTGGGTCTTTCAGCATGACAATGATCCCAAAAACAAACCGCCCGGCCAACAAAGAAGTGGCTTCGTAAGAAGCATTTCAAGGTCCTGGAGTGGCCTAGCCAGTCACCAGATCTCAACCCCATAGAAAATCATTGCAGGGAGTTGAAAGTCTGTGTTGCCCAGCGACAACCCTAAAACATCACTGCTCTAGAGGAGATCTGCATGGAGGAATGGGCCAAAATACCAGAAACAGTGTGTGAAAACCTTGTAAAGACTTACAGAAAAAGTTTGACCTCTGTCATTGCCAACAAAGTGTTATAATAAAGTATTGAGATTAACTTTTGTTATCGCCCAAACACTTATTTTCCAACATAATTTACCAATAAATTCATTAGAAATCCTACAATATGATTATTTGGATATTTTTTCTCATTTTGTCTCATAGTGTACCTATGATGAAAATTACAGGCCTCTCTCATCTTTTTAAGTGGGAGAACTTGCACAATTGGTGGCTGACTAAATACTTTTTTGCCCCACTGTAGATATTGAGCCATGCTGAGCCATGGGGAGCAGAAAATAACTGTCAAGAGACCTGCAAAATGGGGTACTGGAACTGCATAAATTTGGAAAAGGATATAAAAGATATCCAAAGCCTCGCAAATGCCTGTCAGTACTGTTGAATCACTTATAAAGAAGTGGATGATTCTGTGATCCTTTTGATACCAAGCCAAGGTCAGGTTGACAAAGAAAGATTTGCCAACACTGCCAGAAGAATTGTTCGGGATACAAAGAAAAACCTACAGGTAACCTTGGGAGACATATAGGCTTCTCTGGAAAAAGACTGTGGTTGTTTCAAGGAGCACGATACAAAGATTCTTAAACAAATATGGGCTGCATGGTCGATTTGTCAGAAAGAAGCCTTTATTGCATCAGTGCCACAAAAAAGCCAATATGCCCAAAAACACCTTAACACCTCACAGCTTCTGTCACAACCATAAGCGCTACATTCAGAGAGGGGTCAACAAGGCCTATAGTGAAAAGAATACCATCCCACTGTGGAGCATGGTGGTGGCTCACTGATGTTTTGGGGGGGCGCTCTAAAGGCATGAAGAACCTTATGAAAATTGATGGCAAGATGAATGTAGCATGTTATCGGACAATACTGGCAGTCAGTTTGCATTCTACTGCACGAAAGCTGCGCATGGGATGCTCTTGGGTTTTCTAGCAAAACAATGACCCTAAGTACAAGGCCAAGTTGAGTGTCCAAGTTGAGCCTCCAGTGGTTATAGCAGTGGCCATTAGTCTTCTGTCCTTAATATCATCAAGCCCCTCTGGGGAGATTTGTGGTTCATACAAGACAACCACAGACGTTTCATGACCTGGAGGCATTTTGCCAAGACAAATGGGTTGCTATACAACCTGCAAGTGCTTGGGATCTCAGACAACTATCACAAATGACTGCACAGTGTCATTGATGCTAAAAGGGGCAATACACTGTATTGAGAGCTGAGGGTACAGTATTCAGACTTTTGAACAGGGGTCATGTCATTATTTTGTTTGTTGCCAAGTACTACCAGGATTATGTCACTGCAACATTTTTTAAAATACATCTAGATGCCTTAATTTGACATACTGATATTTCCTTGTCCCATTGAGTTTTCGTATCTACTCGATTGAAATATAAACTTGCTTCGAAACTAACATTTTGTATTTTTCAAAAATGTTGCAGTGATGTAAAGTATTTTAGCAAATTTACGGTTGCCGAGTTGGGAATTACCGAACACACTGAGAATGTGTATTTAATGACTGTTGTGTCGGAATTATGACCGGCACAACAATTTTAAGGTGTTTAGGGGTCTGGAGTATGAGGGGCCATCAGGGACATTATTTAGAATTACCTCTCACAAACACATGTGAAGTGCTCTTACATACGATACTGAAACACTCTCACATAAACAAATGGAAGATTATTCGCTGTCCCTGACGGCCCCTCATACTGGAGCGTTCCTTTAAATCTGACAGACTGCCAACCATCTTTAAGAAGAAACAAGGTAAAATCCAGGCATACATAGGTTAGGTTAGGTTACTTTATTGGTACCCATAGGTAATCTATGTTAACTGTCTAAGAGGCAGGACATCCTTAAAAATAATATTTAAACAACATACAAAACATTTAAAATATTAAAACAGACAGTTCAACAACACTGAGTACAAAACAGTGCCTGACGACATTGATTTGTGCAGTTACATAACACACCCATGTTGATTTCATGGCAAATAAGGTATACAAATACACCATTTAGTATAGGTTAATCTCTAAAATAGTGTTAACATACAATATTTTTCACTTCTTACAAATGCAGTCTACATTTTCCTTGTTACAGACAAGCAGAAAAACTTGTGTCACCTTTCACCCTATTTCCTATATCCAGATAGTTTTATGTTTGGAAAAAGCAAAAGTCTACTTACAGGCCAACATGTCTGTTGCCAACTATTAAACATAGTGGGGGTATGGACAGCCATCTCATGGGATTCATTAGCTTATCTGATTGTCCTCCATGGTTATATAAAAAAGTCAAATGATATAATAACAAGCTATATTTTATATAGCGCCTTTAAAAGTAACATCTCAAAGCGCTTTACATAAAAAACTAAAACTAAAAATACACATGACAGTCCAGACAGTAAAAACTAAATAAGCAATAAAAATAAAATCCTAATATGAAGCCATTTACGGGACCAGGTGCAAATACTGTTACCATATGATGTTTCATTACTCCAGGATGATAATGCCCCCATACACACTGCTAAACAGATTCAAAAGTGGTTTCATGAATACAATAAAGAATGGAGCAATATTCATGTTGTTTTTCAAGAAAAGCCTCCCGAGCAAAACTTGTATGACATCATTCCCAAAAATATTGGAGCTGTTCTGAAGGCAAAATTTTGCACTAATCGTTATTAGTTTGTTGATATAAAAAATTGGTATTAGATATTTTCAGCCACCATGGTGTATTTAATGATAACTTAACATACATAACTTCATTGTATGTAGTTTCTGAGTAGTGTGTGTATTCTATGTGTGTCTTTTTCACCTTGCACTGTAATGCTTTTAAATTAGCAAGCAATGTTAACTATTTAGCAAAATGTGATTAAATGGTGGCAGTATGTAGCCTTGTTGGGAGTTGACTGTATTACTTAAAATTCAGTGAAGAAAAATATTAAATAGTGTGTGTTCCACTTTTTCTTTTCATTTTGTAGAATGTCGGGCGCCCCTTTCCAGATTAGGAGGACGGGCTCGTCTTGAGATCAGTGTCACTCAACACCACGCCTCTGAATCCTCCTCTCTTGCACCCCTGGTGGAGCTGGAGGGAGAAGCCTACCTGGAGAAATCTGGGGGAGTACGACGCCACACGGTGGCCAACGTGCACTCTGACATACGTCTGCTTTCCGCTTCTGGCAGGATGCACACGGGGATGGAGGAGGACAGTGGTGGTGGAGTCGGGAATGGGGTGTCATGCGGTG
This sequence comes from Umbra pygmaea, assembly GCA_016801145.1. Lineage (NCBI taxonomy): Eukaryota > Metazoa > Chordata > Actinopteri > Esociformes > Umbridae > Umbra > Umbra pygmaea. The sequence continues at coordinate 33,700 of JACXGM010002272.1, forward strand.
GCATGTTCTCTAGCCAGCCAGACATTGTTCAATCCCCTCTGCGAGTGGTGGGGACCTGTAGAAAGCAGAGCTCAGCGAATGTCAGCTGCCCTCCTCCTAGCTAACAATACAAGTGGCTGGAAAGACATAGGTGTTAATCATCTCTGAAATTTAAGAAGGAATGAAAACCATCACCCATCTTGATTGGTTGTTGGAGCCTCCACCCAAAAAAGGACTTTAAATTGAATGCACTTCAACAACAAAACATGAGAACAGGTGATTTCCTCTTAAAGCTCCTGCCCCAGGTGTCAGACTGTCAGATCTGTTTGACATGTTTTGTTTTTCCTAAAACACACTTCTGTAACTGCTTGCTATTGTCACCATCGCAAGCACTGTCTATGCTGCCGAGTTAATGTAAATAAAACAAAAACTCTAGTTAACATATGAAAATACAAAGTTTATTTTCTATCTGATGTGCAGGTTATAATTTGACTGATCATTTTTACCAGCAATCTACACTTGTGGTGACTGGTAATAATCTGTTAGTTACTTCACCCGGATATCAGGTAGATCTGGTATGCTTCAATTGTAGCAAATTCAGCTTGGGGAAGCATCACAAATCTATACTTCTTGCCTATTGTATGAAAGTTGGTGTGTCTTGCACCTATCAAACACTTGACTTATGTCTGTGATTCATTAATGGGGTAGCATCTCTGGTGCCTGCTGTACAATTATAGGATACTGAAGAGCCCCAGGATATACTAGCAAGTTTAGTCATTCAGAAATGTTAAACTGGCATTTCATTGTTTATAAAATGTAAAGTTATTTTATTCTAATATTATTTTGCTAATAAAATCATAGGCCTATGTATTAGATGGTTAATGTGTGTCTGTAAATGTGTATCATGGTACACAAATGATTTTCATGATATATTTTGTTGACACCCTTATACACGCATGTAATGTTTTTGAAAACTGCAACAACAAAAAAAGGATTTAAGGACTAATAAACATTAGGGGTAAAAATCTACTTCAGTCATACAGTCATGGTCAAAATTTTGAGAATGACACAAGTTTAGGTCTCCACAAAATCTACTGCTTCAATGTTGATGATGGAAATTTGCATATAATCCAGAATGTCATGAAGAGTGATCAGATTAATTGCAATTAATTGCAAATTTCATCTTTGCCATGACAATGAGCTTAACCCAAAAAACAATTTCCACTGCATTTCAGCTCTGTGACGAAAGGACCAGCTGTCATCATGTCAGTTATTGTCTCATTAACACAGGTGAGTGTTGACAGGGAAAAGGCTGGAGATCACTCTGTCATGCTGATTGAGTTAGAATAACAGACTGGAAGCTTTAATAGGAGGGTGGTGCTTGAAATCATTGTTCTTCCTCTGTCAGCCATGGTTACCTGTAAGGAAACAAATGCTGTCATCATTGGTTTGCACATAAAGCGCTTCGCAGGCAAGGATATTGCTCAGTGGCGTAGGCACGGGTGTGCCAGGGTGTGCTTGTGCCACCCAAAGAGGCAGCTGGCACACCCAGAATGTAGATGCATAATGCACTTTTTGTTATAGCCTTGGCAATGTTTTTAAACCTAGTCTATTATGGTCTAATTATAATATTTGTTCATTTTAAAGGTACAATATGTAATATCAATCAAAACAATAACAAAACACATACTTTGCATTGAAAGAAAACATCACTATACATATATTATATATATTTCTTAGTTGTGTACTTACATTATCCTAAATGTTTCCACCAACTTTCAAATCCAGAGAAATTTGTAATTTAATCTTTTTGTCGCCCATCAATGACATCATATAATATAGTTGCTCTAAGTTCCAGGGAACCGCCAAACATAACGTGAATAAAGTTATAATATTTTTAACAATACATTACTTTGTCAGTGAACATTTTTTTTGCCGGAGACGCTAGATTGGAAGGTTGTCATTGACGAAGATAACAAAACCCATGATCCCACGCAACCTCCCGACGTCATCCAAGTACATCTTTTGCTATTGTTTTGATTGAGAGCCCCCTGGGGGCCAAAAATTACATATTGCACGTTTAAATAAATTCTTATTTTTTTGGTTTTAAAAACAACATATAGGTCCACGCCTACACATTTAAGTGTATGCGCAAAAATTGCCGCCAACGTGACCCCAGTGAATATCACGGGAAGCTAGCTGTGTAGTAGACTGAAACGGGCGTAATAGGCCAACACATTCAGCAGCTGTTAATCTTGATCTGTATGTGCCAGTGCAGTGCGATACATCAAAATTGTGCGCTTACAGGTACAGACTTTATTCATAGTGTTGCGTTTGTTAGCGAAAGGTATTTCAATGTATGGTCTGTTTGATACGGATCAACATTAATGTATCCCCTTTCTCTGAGGAGACCATCGAGAACATACATTTACTATTCCTACAGAACTTGTTGAACAACCAGTATTGTAACGATTAATTTACACACCCTGTACATTTTTTATTTGCTCCCATGACCGTTTATCACTCTCAGGGTTGCAAAATGAAGAATACAATAAATACAATTGTTATACACCATCAGCATGAAGCAGGCCCGGCGGCACGAGGGGGCAAAAGTGGGCAATGCCCCCTCAGAATATTTTGCCCCCTCAGTTTTGATTCCAGTAGGCCTATGTGTCCTACAAATCCCTCCACAGTCAGGCCTAGCTGCGATTTGTTGCGTTGATTATTACGCTGTGCCACTGTACAGGAATCAAAACCAGCTAACCCGGATAATTACGTTCAAATGTAGCCTAGTAGCCTAGTAGATTGTTTCCCCCGGAAAGAAGTTTCATAGCCATAAAAAAGTCACACATTTGTAAAAATCATACGTTGATTGGCCTTCACACAGTAGAAAGGCGGGCACAATTTGAAATGGATGATTACGTTCAAATGTAGCCTAGTAGTAGATTGTTTCCACCGGAAAGAAGTTTCACAGCTCAATTATGGTTTTTTGAAAGTGGTTTGCACATCCTTAACTCAAAGTGGCGCGGAAATGGAGAGACCAGCCACAGAGGCTGCCTTGCCAGCATTGCCGGTAACACCAGGACATTTGACCGCCGATTTCACTCGGCCTAGCTGCCGCAGAGAAAAAAGGGCCTCCCGTGCCTTGCAGGTTCGTGTGCCTGATTAACTTTTCTGAATCCGGTAAGAAATATCAGCATTGTCAGTTTTGAATTATCCTTGATAATTTTGGGTGCCCGCTTGCGGAGTTAATTCTCCCGTCGGGCCTGGCATGAAGCCACACTGGTTTAATGGAATACACAATTGTAATTATAGTCAGTGATATCGATGAGCCTGAGGCATTCATAAATACACGGGTGGCATTTTTCCCAGCTTTCCTTCTTGCTTTATGCCTGGATTATTTTTTATGCTCTTCAAATTTATCAACAAATATAATTGACTAAAGTAGAGTGAAATATGCGGCTCTCATAGACTTGTCGGTGTATGCGATTGGTCCTATGACACCGCCCCTTTTATGTAAACGCGCTTGTCACTAGATCGGGAAATCCTAGGTTGATTTAATTAATTGATAACCACGGTCGTGACATCTCGTATCTAGATCGCAATTGTTAGGTTTAGTGAAGCCAGTTAATGAAAGGAAATCTAGGGCATGTTGAACATAGCTTCGTAGTATAGGCCTCTGTTATGTAGAGAAAAATCAATGTGGCACACCAAGTTTTTTAGATGCACACCCAAATATTTTTTTCTGGCTACGCTACTGCTGCTGTGGGAGTAACTATTCCTCACTTCAAAACGCAACACATGCTATTATTATGTAGTAATTTACCCAGCTGTTGAGTCCCCTTCGCTTATCACTCCAACCTTTTTTCTTTTCAAGTGCTCCGTCGTTACGGTGGTGCTCCGGTGCCATGCTAATTATGTTTTACAGTGTTTGCACATAAAACTTTTTTGTTTAATTTAAAGTTCTGCCATAATATCCAAGATTTCGGTCAGACAGTTTAAAACGTTTTTCTTTAAGTTATGTAGCTCCACCAAACAGCGAGCAACAAAATAGACCCAACGAATCGATAATGAAATTTGTTGCCAAAAATTTTAATAATCGATTTTTATCGATATAATCGATTAGTTGTTGCATCCCTATTCGCCACCAAAGCCACTTCTTCACCTCCATCTGCCATTCTGCTAAAAGTAAAAAATCTAACCAAATACAAATTGAAAGTTTAAAGAAATCGGAAAAGGGTGTAAGCTAAGCTAGATCTTGTTTGAATGGCAAACATTTTTTTAATTTTTTTGTTGAATTGCCACTCCTATAAGCAACAGAAATTATGCTGACATAAGGCTAGGCCTGCAGAAACACTTTAGTTGGTCAAAGAACACACCCAACATGGTAAAGTCAAAATCTGATTGGTTAAAAATATGACAATCAACAACATGGTCCTGATGGGCTTCAACAGCAGATGGTATAGAGCTCAACAGTCCCGCCCCTCGTCCGAGAGAGCTTGGGTTCCGGAAGTAAATTTCCCATTCATTTCTCCCGTTGACTTCTGCAAAAGGTACAGGGATGGGAAAACTGAGGACTGGGGTAGAGTCATTTGCTCTGATGAATCCCCTTGTCTGGAGAAGACAAGGTGAGTGCTACCATCTGTCCTGTGTCATGCCAACAGTAAAGCATCCTGAGACCATTCATTTGTGGGGTTACTTCTCAGTCAAGAAAGTGGGCTCACTCACAATTTTGTCTAAAAACACAGCCATGTTAAAAAAATGGTACCGACACATCCTCTGAGAGCATCTTTTCCCAACCATCCATGAACAGTTTGGTGACGACCAATGCCTTTTCCAGTGCCTTTTATGATTGAGCACCATCAGGCAAAATTGATAACTAAGTGGCTCAGGGAACAAAACATAGACATTTTGGGTCCATGGAAACTCCCCAGACCATAATCCGATTGAGAACTTTTGGTCAATCATCAAAAGGCGTGTGGACAAAAAACAACTTCTCAAACTCATTGCTCATGCAAGAGTGGGCTGCCATCAGTCAGGATGTGGCCCAGATGTGAATTGACAGCATTACAGGGTGGATTACAGAGGTCTTAAAAAAGAAGGGACCACTCTGCAAATATTGACTTTTAGCATAAACTGAATGTCATTGTCAATAAAAGCCTTTGACAATTATGGAATACTTGTAATTATACTTCAGTGTACCATAGTAATTACTGACATAAAGATCTAAGAACACTGAAGCAGCCAACTTAAGTGTGTCTTTCTCAAAACTTTTGACCACAACTACCAAAAAGTATCCAAAAAGTATGTAAAAAAAATGTATAGCCTAACTGTCAAAGTAGCTCATTTAACTTATTTAATAAGAGAATGAACAATGTGCAGTGAAAGACATGGTAAGCCATCATTCATAACCATATAATTATCATTGTAAACTTTGCTTTAGAGAATAATGAGACAAACAGGGATACAAAACAGTGATGTTGAGGCAGGCTGCAATACTGTAACACCAACATAGGAGTTAGTGCATATTATTATATGCATATTTGACATTTCTGACAGGGCTGAGCCAGGCAGAAGCTATTGATTAGTGGATAAAGTAGGCCTAGGCTATGACATATAGCCTACTGGAATAAAAGTAAAATCTCCTCAGAAATCTGTACTTTGGTAAATGTCCTGTATTAACATTTCAGGTGTTAGTTTTTCAATGTCATTACCATCTATACAAAAAGAGACATCTTACTTTAGTAATAATTTTGTACTGTAATGTCAACCTGGACCCAATCAGAGATAAAGAAATGTCTGACAGAGGAAGAAGAGTGGCTGATGGAGGAAAAGGAGTGTGTATGGGTGGTGGAAATAGACTGAGAGGACAATCAAGAGCTGTAGTCTTAGATGAGATTAGGGCTACTATACTTCATCAGAATATAAGTGAGGTGTATTGCCCTCATAAGTGAGGTTGCCCAAGATGACATAAGATGTGATGTGAATGGTAACCCTGTCTTCTGCATTTGAATTCTAAACAGTGGACAGGGGTCATTTTTGTAAAGAAATAATCTCTTCTTAGTTTTGTTTAGGTTATTGTTTTATGATTGACAGCATGCTTGTTGGACGACAACTGTTGCTAGAGTTATGGAAGAATTAGTTGATTTGAGATGTATGAATTATTTTGGTTGTTTTTGTGCATTTTACATGTGAAATTAACTGCTGTGCAACACTGAAAGCTGGTAAGTGGAACTGTGTGTAGAGTTTTGAAAAAGAAACCTGGGAAATGGGTCCAACAGAAAAAAAGGAATGGGCAGTATCTAACCTCATTTGGTCAAGACTCTGTATTTACTGTAGTCGTCTAATTACTGAGGATATTTTGTTTAATAGTGTTAGCATATACATTTAAGTTGTCTCTTTAAATAAATAAATATATGAAATATGTACAGTAGGAAATAACACAAGTAAAGCGATTAGATTATTTGCAGTTACTATTTACCCCATCACAAAATGGGCTGGTGCACCATGAAACTCCCGGGCTGAAAATGTTTACCACTCCGGCCCTGGCTTTTGGTACGTAACATGTACATTTTTTATATTAAATAGCAGTTGTGTGGTTTCAAATGTACCTTTTCTGACATCTCTACCAACCAGGAGGAAAAGACAGCTCATACGCTTCTTCCTCGTTGCAGTGCTGTTGAGAGGGCCTGTTTTGGGTTTTCAAAAACATGCTGACTTTTAACTTCATATTTCAATAGTTTCTAAACACAACATACCACCGCTCTATCATTTATATATTCTTAATTTGACATCCTCCCCTGACTGAGAATATATTATTGATAGAGCAAAGTGTGAAGTTAGAAAATGAAGTTTGCTAGCCTTTACCTTGTCTTCATTCATATATGAGAATTGTGACATCATTTCAAAAAGTCTTAGTAACAGATAATTTTTCAATCTGTACCTACTGAAGCAAGATAGGTCATATACCTCCTAGACGATTTTGTGACCGGTTGTAAATGTAACAAGGTACAGTAAATAGCTTCTGGATGTATTTGTCACAGATGTTTGATGGAGTGCTAACTAGCTAGCTGGCCATCTTGTGTTGATACATATTGTATGATATTTGCGACTACATTTCGAAATTTGTATTTGTAGGAAGTAATTGTTCAATCTGTTCCTAATGAAGCAAGATAGGTCATATAGGTCCTGTATTATTTTGTGACAATTTGTAAATGTTACTATGTACGGTGAATAGCTAACTAGGCCACCAGCTTAAGTGTTTTGACAAAACTCTGTTTTGACACAACCAATCAATGGATTTGTACCTCCAAGGCAGATCTGCCTGGAGAAAACTTTTCAATACCTAAAACTTATCTGAGCCATAACTGGAAGCTACTCACCAGCAGGCACTAAGTTCACTTTGAATTCTGGAACTTTTGGTATTTCAAGTGCAGACTGATAAATAAACGGCTTAAATGTACTCCCCATTGTTCTCTGATATATTGGCAGTCAAAGCATTGTACAGTATTTGACATGAATCATTTATGTTAATTTTTTAAAATAGTTTATTAAGAAACTGATTTACTGTGGAATTTTATTTTTTTAAACGTGATGTCAAAATAATTCATAATCACTCAATGAATAATGACAGCAGTTGTATTTAGTTTTTTTAACCCTTATTTTTTACAGTATCAATCTAGTAAAATCACCTGCAGAATTTATTACTGTATCTTGTTATTTATAAATAATTTTCACACAGCATTCTGTAGGCCAGTGCTTCCTGCATCATAGATCAGAAGTACACACCCACATTTGTTCATTGAATGAGAACGCAGGAAAAATCTTTAAAACGCATATTCTGAAAGCTAATGGGCACCTTTTACGTTTTGGGAAATAAATTATGAATTATTTTAAGATTACAAGAAGATAAATAGTTCAGACACTGACATCAGCTGCTCATCAAGGCTTGAACAAGAAATCAATTGGGACAACATTTTGCTTTTGTGATAGTTAATAAAATACATTTTTAGTGTAGCTCACCAGCAACACTACAGATATCTTAGTGACCACTTCACCCAAATACAAGGCTGTGATCTAGTTATCTATTCACTGTAGCTGTGACGAGTCGCACCTCTTCCTCACCCCAGAGCACACCTTCCTGCATGGCGAATCAGCTGGAACGCGGTTGCCATGAAGGCACCCCTCTCTCCAGGTCCCAATCACCTGAGTATTGACACCTGTGTTACCTCCTGTGGGTATTTATACCAGAATGTTTGCTTCACTCCTTGTGAGGTATTGTTTGTAACCACTTTTCAACATAATGAGCATTTGTCCTATTGTCTTACTGGTCTGACCCTATTTTTGGAATAACCGTTTTTCTTCTCTTTGGACATCCCTGTGTACTTCTGCCTTGAGTATCTTCCGTGTACCGAACCCAGCCTGCCTTGACAACCTGCTTCGTGGATTGACCATTGCCTGCACTGACTACCACCCGTGTGTACCGAACCCAGCCTGCCTTGACAACCTGCCTCGTGGATTGACCATTGCCTGTTCTTATAAACATTCCTTATTCTACATTTGTATATCAGTGTACAGTTATATTCCCTCTGGCTGATTAAAACATTACTATTTATCGTGGAAGACCTTGTCCCTGGTTGGTCATTACAGAATACCTCACCCGAATACAGAGATGAATCCCGCTGACCTGAATGCTCGCCTGGCTCAACAAGAAAAACGGATAGACGAACTGTGTCAACTCCTCCGGCAGTCCACTTTGCCTTCACAGAACGCAGGAGATCAGGTACCATCCACACCTGCCACTCACATAGCAATGCCAAATAAATATGATGGAACACCGGGGAAATGTAAAGGGTTCTTACTGCAGTGTGCCCTCTACATTAATCACCATCCACCCCAATTTTAATCCGACCAGCAGAAGGTGGATTTTGTTGTTTCTCTGCTAACAGGCCGAGCCCTAGATTGGGCTACTGCCTTATGGGCATCTAACAGTTCAGACCTCAATTCTGAAGCAAGGTTCTTACGTTTATTCAATGACGTTTTTGATCACACCGCCTCAGGACGCACTACAGGTGATCAGTTGTGTGAGCTGAAACAGGGTAGGCGCTCTGCTGCAGATTATGCGCTGGAATTTCGCACATTGGCTGCAGGGAGTGGTTGGAGTGACACCGCTCTGCTCAGAATATACAGGCGAGGTCTAACTAGAGAGCTACAAACTGAACTAGCCTGCCGTGGGGACATTACGGTCCTACAACGTTACATCGCCATGTCAATCTCCATTGATAACCTTTTAACCGACAGAGCATGCACCAGAGCACCCCGCAGGGGCCCTTTGCCTTCTCCTACCGTTAGACCGACCCCTGAGGTTGACCCAGAACCCATGCAGATAGGACGAGCTCCGCTTTCTCCTGGTGAGCGGCAACGGCGCATACAAGGCCAGCTGTGTCTATACTGTGGAGGGGCTCAACATCTCATCGACAACTGCCCAGTGAGACCCCCACGTTATGGACCTACCAGGACCCCATCTAAAGGACAGGTAAGACCTTTTCATTCTAATGGTCTGGACAACCAACAACTCAATCTCCCTGTTGTTTTAACCGTTAACACCACTAGGCTATGTGTTGAGGGGTTGGTTGGAAAGTTTATTGATCGTATGTTAGCCCAAAACCTGGGGGTGGAACTAATTCCTCTTCCCTCTCCACTAAGGATCAATGCCCTGGACGGGCAACCCCTGTGAACAGGATATGTCACACACCAGACAGCTCCCCTTAAACTCCAGGTCGGGGTCCTTCATTCTGAATGGATTCAACTGATGGTGCTATCCTCCTCTCGGGATCAACTCGTTCTTGGATTTCCTTGGCTGCGTCTTCACAATCCTGCCATTTCCTGGGAAAAAGGAGAACTGTTGGCTTGGGGCGATGCCTGCCAGACTAGCTGCATGACCTCCACCTGCAGAGCTACATCAGTGGAGGAATGCCATGCTGTGCCTGCCACCCACAAATCAGATGTCTATAGCCATTTCAGTATGGTGTTTTCCAAGGAACAAGCCTCAGTCCTACCTCCTCATAGAACCTGGGATTGCGCTATAGATTTACTTCCTGGAAGTGTATACCCTAAAGGCCAGATCTACCCCCTGTCACTGCCGGAAAAAGAGGCCATGAATACATATATTGAGGAGGCCCTCCAACATGGATTCATCAGGCCATCTACGTCCCCCGCGGCGTCCAGCTTTTTCTTTGGGGGAAAAGGATGGAGGACTCCCACCCTGCATCGATTACCGGTTACTGAATGACGTCACCGCCAAGCACCGATACCCACTACCACTGATCCCGTCAACGTTGGAACAGGTTGGACAGGCAGCTTACTATACCAAATTGGATCTGCGCAGTGCTTACAATTTAATCCAGATACGCAAAGGTGATGAATGGAAAACCGCCTTCATTACGCACAAAGGCCATTACGAATACATGGTTATGCCGTATGGCCTTACCAATGCCCCAGCAGTGTTTCAATCGTTCATGAACGCCATCTTCTATGACATGCTTGACCGTTTTGTTGTTGTATATATTAACGATATTCTTATATATTCAGCCTCTCTATCCGAACATATCCGTCATGTACAAAGGGTTCTGCAACAACTCCTAGACAACCGTCTCTTTGTCAAGGCGGAAAAAAGCGCTTTTCATGTGTCCACAGTGGCCTTCTTAGGCGTCATTCTCACCCCGGGAGGGGTTCAAATGGATAAGGAGAAAGTCAGTGCGGTGCGTAATTGGCCTCTGCCTCGCACTGGGAAGGATCTGCAACGCTTTCTAGGCTTTGCCAATTTCTATCGGCGGTTCATTCGGAACTTCAGCATCATACGAGCACCCCTACATGCCCTTTGCAATCAAAAACCGCCCCCTATCGCCTGGACAGACGATGCCCTATGGTCCTTCCGTGCGTTAACGCACAGTTTCACCACAGCTCCTATCCTGCGACAACCTGACCCTTCGCTGCCCTGCACAGTGGAATGTAGATGCCTCAGAGATCGGAGTGGGAGCAGTGCTATCTCAACAACACGCACCAGAGGCAAAATTACACCCGTGTGCGTTCTTCTCCAAGAAGCTGATGCCTGCGGAAAGGAATTACGATGTTGGCAACAGGGAGTTGTTAGCCATAAAGCTGGCTTTAGAGGAGTGGCGACATTGGTTGGAGGGTGCTCAACACCCTTTTGTGGTTTTCACAGACCACCGCAATCTGGAATACATCCAGAATGCCAAAAGGCTTAATGCACGACAAGCACGTTGGTCCCTCTTCTTCACCCGGTTTAACTTTTCTGTTTCCTACATTCCAGGACACAAAAACACCAAAGCAGACGCCCTGTCCCGCCAGTTTGAGCCCGTTGCCAGTCCTACAGTGCTGGAACCCATTCTACCTCCAGCCGTGCTGGTAAGACCTGTTCAATGGGACATTGACACCATTATTCAAAATGCCCTCGTTTCAGATCCGGCGCCACCTGACACCCCTCCAGGAAGGATGTATGTTCCTGCGGGAATCCGACCTCAGCTTCTTCACTGGTGTCACACCTCCCTCAGCACCGGTCGCCCTGGCATAACTCGGACCACCCAACTCATGTCAAAGAAATATTGGTGGTCTTCCATCCGAGAAGATATAGCCGACTACGTCCCGTCATGTCCTACCTGTGCCCAGTCGAAGACACCCCGTCATCTCCCGACCGGTAAGCTGTATCCCCTTCCTATACCAGACAGGCCCTGGTCACATGTTGCAATGGACTTTGTTACAGATCTTCCATTATCAGCTGGTTATACCATCATTCTGGTTATTACAGACCGTTTTTCCAAGATGTGCAGGTTAATCCCTCTTGCCCGTCTGCCTAACGCTATGGAACTGGCTGAGTTTGTGTTCATGCAGGTATTCCGGCAGTTTGGCCTTCCTGAGGACATTGTTTCAGATCGGGGCCCACAATTCACGTCACAGGTATGGAAGGCCTTCTGGAAACGTCTGGGAGTGTCTGTCAGTCTAACCTCAGGATACCACCCAGGATACCAATCTAACGGCCAGACCGAACGCCTCAACCAGGTAATTGGCACGTTCTTACGACAGCAGTGTGCCTCCAGACCCCAAGACTGGAGCAGGTTCCTTCCATGGGTGGAGTACGCCCAGAACTCCCTGGTCCAGTCATCTCTCGGTATAACACATTTTCAGTGTATGTTGGGTTACCAGCCCCCTTTGTTCCCGTGGGACACCGAGTCAGCTCCTGTGGAAGCAGTGGAATGGTGGTTCACTAGGAGCTCCCGGGTTTGGGACTCCGCTCACCAGCACCTCCACCAGGCGGTTCAAAGACAAAAGCAGCATGCGGACCGACGGAGGAACCCCACTCCGTTGTTTCAGCCCGGCCAGCGTGTCTAGCTGTCTACACGGGATGTTCGGCTGCGTCTCCCCTGCAAGAAGCTGACACCCAGGTACATTGGTCCCTTTAAGATTATCCAACGTGTTAACCCTGTCACGTATCGTCTGCTGTTGCCCCGCAGATACCGCATATCTCCCTGCTTTCACGTCTCAGGTCATTACAGTAGCTTGTAACTACAATTGGTCACTAATGTTGGATTCACACCAGACATGGCAAAGAAATTACTGTACGGCACCATCACACAGACACACTTGTACACCGCAATCAACATCATAATCAATCTTCCGCATCTTCAAGATGGAAGACAACGTTGCATGCCACTGTCCTCCTCCAGCAAGGTGACTGGCAGGAGCTTTTTCAGTTTTGTATTCATTGACAATAGTTTGTGTGACAATCTATCTACTGAGCTGTCAAAGCTTTTCTTGCAATCCCATAAACCTATAGGTGAAAGTGACATATTAGCTCTTCCTCGGTGGTACATTAACTTCCAGTTCTGGTACCGTATGGCAAAGTTGGATTATTTCAACTCTAACAGACCCGCCACACCGCATAAAGATTTTGCCGGATCCGGTAAATTTGCCGCAGCGATTTGCATTGCTTCCTATTGAAATTAATGGACTTCCGCCGCAACGCAACCAGTTTGTCGTGCCTGGTGTGAAACCAGCATAATTCGTCTGGTGCTGTTCGGGAGCTATAGGACCTAGCTGCCTCCAGTAGGAATAGATTAAACAATATTCTGTCACCAATAATGTTTTATATTATGTGACCCCAGATAGTAATGAGTTGGTGGCCCGCAGGTGGGGCTCTGTAGGCTGTAGGAGAAAATGCAGGTTTCCAATTAAATTTAGGTAAAAAACTACCATACAAGCAAATTATAAAACTTACAATAATTGTCAATAATATGAAGATGTAAGCTCTGGGATGAAAATAATTACCAGTAAACATTATAAATTAATGAGGATATTTGGTACGGTGCAACGGATCGTCATTGATCCGTGATCCGTTCGGATCAATATCTTCGGTTCGGCACACACGTGATCTGCGGATTGATTTCTGAAAAAAAAGTTGTGCGCATGTTCAGTCCGCTCAAAGCGTGGTCATGGCGAGCGGAGGAACGGAGGAGCTTGAACGCCCAGCGTCATTAAAATCCCCTTTATGGGAGCATTTTGGCTTCCCTGTTAAATATAATGATGAAGTGTAGGGATGGGGATCGTTAATTTTTTTGATATTGATACCATTTTCGAGACTGCTTAACGATCCGAGTCTTTATCGATACTGTTATCGATACTTTTATTTTATTTGGTGGAAAGACAAGACGACAATAAATTCTTAATATTAACAGAACTATTATTGCTTTTATTGCAAAAACTGTGAGTCTGTGCCTGTTTGATTGAATGGTTATCGAAACAACAAAAAGTGCCCAAAGTTTATTTAGGATCACACAATAATGTTAGGCTAATTACATGGGAGTTATTGAAGGACCAATCAATTTGTACACAACTCGGAGTCGGGGGCATGGTCAAATTAAAATCTGCCTCCCTGTGTGTATCTATCAGAGCTCTATTTCCTACTCATATACAAATAGGCCTGAATAAGTGCATATTGTGCATACAGTTAGATTGTAATAACACATGCATACATGACCATACAGTGCAATTCTTTCAGAAGTCTCTCCTTTTCTATGGGGCACTGCACACAATGTCACTGAGTTCACAGGTCCAACAGCACCCAATGAAACCAGGAATCAGTGCTAAGCCTCAGACACTCCAACATTATATCCCATCTGATCACCTAATTGCTTTTAATGTAACATCAATATGCTTTGACAAAGCCAACAATTATTAACTATAGTACAATTCATCAAATAGCATCAGGTTGCTGTC